>JASDQU011440715.1:7203-21583 GCA_032191745.1 Picea mariana | reverse complement strand
TTAAGAAGGTCATCAACATAAAATTTCCACCCTATCCCATCCCCTTATTGTCTTGACGTCGCGACGTTGGATTTCATCACCAACTAGTGACTTCAGAATAAGAAGGTCTTGTTTGCTTGGTTTTTGATTCTTAGATTTTACTAGTGCGTGTTGTTTGTTCCCATAAGATTGGCCATAGAATTTCTTTCGTGAGATTTTAGCTCGATCAATATTGAACCTCCACATCGATCACATAGAATGCAAGGACTACCCCCAGAAGATCTGGAAGGTTCTCAACCCTTGCCTACCAACTCACCGGAGGTCTCTCCTCAACAAAGTGAAGTCCAAGATGTTTCCACTCCACAAGTGGAAGGAACTGACCCTTTATACCAATTTCAAATTACAGATTCCCTAGAGGACTTGCGACTTCCTCCTAACTCTGTGAGATGTATTGTTTGAGTGAATTCATTTGGAGATATCGTTGTTGAGTCTTCTAGATTACCAATTGGACCTTTCATAGGCCTTGAAGTTCAGGATCCTTTTTGGACTTCTGGAATTTTTATATGGGATCTATTTGTCTTAGTAGTAGGCATTGATATCAATGTCACACTTGAGCCACCTAAAACATCTGATCTAGATGCGATACCTTTTACTACTACCTATTATTTCCCTGGTTCAGACGCTCAGCTAGCTGACCATATCTTGATTGTTCCCCTTCAAATGGCCCATTATAAAATGGTCCCAGATACTACGAATCTTCACATCGGGAATACAGTGGCTAGCTAGGCCCCCATTGGCACACCGTTGTCACCCAGACTCACCCTGATGCTTCCCCTAGGATATCATGCGTTGAATGTTTCTATTCTCATTCCTACACAAATCCCTTTTGGGACTCTGGGCATTTCCACTCCTTCTTGGCACCATCTTGTTCCTAGTTTTATTCCGGCACTTCCTTGACCCCCTTCCAGAGGCTCTTTTCCATCCCCTATTGGAGGAACCGAATCTAGTGGGACCACCCAATCTTTCACACCTAATTACCAGATTCCTATTGGTGGAAAATTTCACCCTGGAGGCCAAACGCAATCCCTTTTTGGAGGTCAAATCCAAATTGGGATGGAACCTCTGATTGGAGGGAAACCCCCACCTACCCCACCCTCTGATTGGCCCAGTATTGGAACTATCTTATCCAAAATAATCCTCAATCGACTAGGAGAAACAACCTCAAGCTATCTCTTTCATACCCCCTAGTACGCCAACCACATCTAGGTTCGTCCAATTCAATCTGGGTCTTGAACGCTGGACCCAATGTCCCTGTTCAAGGGAACTGCCCTAACCAATACAACCTTATAAATTACATGCCTCCACACCAACAATCGAATCTGCGCAGATCTTCGCATTATATGTGAACTGCTTACGGTCCTACTGGCACACCTATGGGACTTCCTCCCCAAAGTCACCAATACCCCCACGTGAATAGACAATTACCTTTCTTATCCACCCTGGACCTCCCTGATCTGTCTAGAATTTTAAACGATCCTATCTGTCACTCTCCTCAATGGCTTGCCATACTGGCCAAACTACCTTCTGACATTCCTAAGTTCTATGGTAAACTAGGAGAGGACCCGAACAATCATGTAATGACTTTCCACCTTTGGTGTTCATCCAACTCTTTGATGGATGACTCTATTCATTTACGTCTTTTTCAGTGAACTCTCACGGGTTCCACCATGAAGTGGTATGTAGAATTACCATGAGGTTTCTTCACTGACTTTAACACCCTTTCCATGGATTTCCTCACCCACTACCAATTACCGATCTGATACGAAATGAGAACCGAAATTTTTAGTTCTTTCAAAAAAACCAAAGCCACTCATATCTTTGATCACATTCATGAGTGGCGATGGAGACGATGTCTCATCAAACTTGATCTCCCTGATCAATTACTGGCAGAGTGGTTCATGAAATCATTCGTTAATGATATCAATCATGAAATTTCCATGGGTGGAGTTATTATATAAGAATAGACGATCAGTCGTGCTCAATACCTTGACCTCGTTTACTCACAAATGGGTACTCTTTAAGATTTTCTCCCTGACGCACCTTGTCCTTCTACTACTGCTACTTCAATTACTCCTGCTACTTATCATGCAGTTGATGGTGTTATTGGCACTTTCCACTCCCAAAATCACTCCACATAAGCATATACCACCAACCCCAAGTATGTTTCTTCTAACGTTCAACATGGTTCATCTCCTACTACTCTCGCCGACAAAACTTCTGAGGTGAACTCTGTTCAATCTACCCCTGCTGGAAAGAATAAATCCAAAAAAGGTAAGGGTAATAATAAGGAGGATAAAAATAATCTGTAATCTGAGAAGACCAAAACACAACCTATTGATGATAAGGATAAGCGCAAACCCTGATACCCTTGTCTTATCTGTGGTGATGATCACTACACTAATAATTGTCCGAGATGATTCGAGCTTACTAAGTTCCTTCAAGGGACCCCAAAACCACCTACCCCGACTATGTTGTCACAACCTTTTCCTTATCAACAACATGCCCAATTGGTCATTCACGACCAACCCTCCCCCTCCACTACATCCTATGTCTTAATGTGTACTGGTGATTCAAAGAAGAACGACGTCACACTTACCACTCGAGCTAAAGATTATTCTTCCTCCAAAGAGAAGGTTGATGAAATACCTCCTTCCTTGGTCCAACCATCTCCATCGACTCCACCTACCAACGGTCCTCTTCATATCAAACGACCAAGCCTAGACACAGTTCTTCGCCCTCCCCTGAAGGGTGTTGTTCAAAATTCCGCTTTCAATCCTCATGCGCATGCTGCCCATAACTATAGTATTGTAGAAGATTTGGCCCAAGAACCGTTCACGATGTCAACCCTCGAAGTCCTTCAGAGTTGTCCCACACAACGGAAGGAAATGTTGAAATCTATTGGGGGAATTGACCCTATGGATACAAATTTAATAATTTTATACTTGGAAAATCACATTCCAAGGTTACCCCCTCAACTCACATTTCAAATACAAGTTATTGTCTCTAACAAGAACATTTGTAGAACAATTATTGATGAGGGTGCCTCGACATGTGTCATGTCTATTTCCTATTGGAAAGCCATCGGCTCTCCTCCCTTAACCGAATCACACAACAAGCTCAAAGCCTTCAATGGCTCTGGGTTTAAGCCTTACAGTGCCCTCCCTTCATTTCCTATTACGTTAGAAGGAAAAATGGTCAATGTTGAAGTTGAGGTCTTTGATGCTCCTATCGATTACAACCTTCTACTTGGTCGTAGCTGGATCGATTCCATGCATGCAGTTGTGTCCACTCTTTTTCGTGTCATACGTTTCCCACATCAGGGAAAAGTAATTACGGTGGACCAATTGGCCTTCTTTAACTTTGATACACATACCAACAACGTACCTTTCATTGCGAAAACACCCCCTGGATATGAGAATGTCGGTGTGGGTCTTCTTAAAGATTCCTCGTTGATGGGTACTTTCCCCATTCCACCACCTACTATTCCACATCCATATATCACCTCGATCAACATGATTTCCACCTCTGTTCGAGAAACCCATACGTCTTCTGACCCATGGACAATACCCAACCCCGATGATCATCTTCGCTATGGCGACCAAATTCCTTTAATTCAGGTCAAATCCGCTTATCAAGACATTCAATCGGAAACCCCTTCTACCCCCTCTCTTGGTGATCTATCTTTAGATCCTTTTCGTGTCATTTTTCCTACAGACGAGATGATTATGTTTGTTATGTCCATGGAAGATATCCCTTGGGATGATGGAAATCATTGTTCCATTCTCTTCTTGGAACAACACACCATTGAGATTTACCAATGGATCTCGACTCCGTCGACCGTTGTCGTAATTTCTACCATTCTCGAGTCTACACACGATATGTTATACAAAGGGAACTTAAGTAATATCTCCCCCACCATCCCCCTCAACATATCCATTAAACCTAGAGTTGCCAAAAATGTGCATATCAGAGCTTCATGCTCCAATGTCGAAGTTGTCACCTACAAGTCTCCTTTTCAATAATTTTGTGACGTCTTCGCATGGAGCTATGAAGAAATGCCTAGTCTTGACCCCGAAATTGTTGTACATGAGATTAAGACATACCCGGGTGCTAAACCCATCCAGCAACAACTTCATCCGATCCACCCACGTAAAGAAGTTGCTATCAAGCTTGAAGTTGAGAAAATTCTTAAAGATGGCTTTATTTACTCTGTGGTTCTAACTGACTGGGTTTCTAATCTTGTTCTGGTTAACAAGAAACAAGGTACGATTCGTGTGTGCATTGATTATAGGGATATTAACAAATCTTGTCCTAAAGACAACTTTCCCACCCCCTTCATTGACCAGATCATCGGTGATTGTGCTGGGAGTGAAATATTCCCTTTGATGGATGGTTTCTCTGGATATAATCAAATTAATATCGTAACCGTCGACCAACACAAGATCTCTTTTATTTGTCCTTGGGGCACTTTTTCCTACCGGAAACTACCCTTTGGTTTAAAGAATGCTGGAAAAATGTTTCAACATGATATGTCTTATGCCTTTCATGATATAAAGCACATTGTCCAACCATATCTCGATGACCTACTAGCTCATTCCATGCACCGTGTCGATCATCCAACACACCTCCGAGCGATTTTCCTCCGATGTTGGTTTTACTATATACACTTAAACCTACACAAATGTGTTTTTTGTGTAGAATCCAGCCAAATTTTGGGATTTATTGTTTCACGTCAAGGGATCCAGGTAGATCCTTTGAAGGTCGAGATGATTCTGAATTTCCCTCCTCCTTCCTCACTTCGCCAACTACAAAGTTTGCAAGGGAAGGCAAACTTTCTAGGTCATTTCATCCCAAACTATGTTGAGTTAACCCTCGGATTTACTCGATTGCTCAAGAAAGGTTCTGAGTTTGTATGGGATACCCCTGCCAACAAATCTTTGGAATCTTTAAAACTAACTTTAACCCATACCCCACTACTTTTCCCACCCGATTACAGTCAAGATTAATTCCTGTATCTCGCAGCCTTAGACTCTACCATTGCTATGGTTCTAGTCCAGGAGGATGATTCTCATGACAAACATGTCATTCATTATTTGATTTGGAGTCTCACGACTACTGAAACTGATGCAGGCGAGGATGCACAGGCATGCCCCGCAGGGTCTCTGCGTGCACCTCTCGCTCTCAGGATCATTCTAATCCCAATCCCCTCTTCGAGCTGAATTAGCTGCTTGGAATCCCAAATGGAATCCCTTCGAAAATAGACCCACAGGTATTTTCTTCATCCTATCACAGCCTTCTGCATGCACCTGTGACTTTTCCCGATCTTAATTTTGGGGTTTCCAATGCCTAAATGCATATACCCGCGGGATTCTTGACAACTCAAATCCTGACTCTCTGTCATGCTGACAGCTGGCCCTTCAAATGGAGACTCCTTCCTTCCTCGATACGCTGACACCTGGCTCCCCGAGTGGATCATTCTCCCCTTTCCATCATGCTGACAGCTGGCTCCCACTCATCGGGGTATCGCATTTCACAATTCCAAAGTGCACAAACACTTCGTCACCGACATTTTTGATATCCCGATGAACCAAACAACGATGGACGGCTTCCTTGTCGGGAATTTTCCCAATGGCTCTGATCGCTGGCACGCATCCCTCCAGATGGAGGATCCCAATTCCTCTGAGATTTTGAGACTTATAATGTCTCAACTCCTTCGCCCTCAGGAACTCCGATTTCCCGATGCCGATATCCCGACTCTCTTCAGATTTCTAACACCTGTCTCCCCAACGGATGACTCAGATTATTCTGGGTAATTCCCCATGGAAATTCCCGATCTCATGTTCACGGGAATGTCGAATTCCCGACTTCCGATGCCTCAATCTCTGCCATGTGTATCTGAAAACAAATGGCTCTGATCTTTCCGGCGTTTCGAGACTTTGGATGTCCCGATTCTCATGACCTCGAGAACTCCGATTCTCCGAGTGCTGATATCCCGATGCCTCTCCTCTTGTTGGGATTTCTCCTCCTATTCACGAGGACTTAAATCCTTCGCACTTCTGTAGATCTGATGGCTGTCGGCGATCCTGAGCCAGATCTAATGGCTCAAATCCATTCTCCCTGTGTGCTTTCTCCAGAGGTTAAACTCTGAGCATCTTCTCCCTATCCAACGGCTGATGGGATTTCTATGCGAACATCCGACGGTCTACCAACTCCTCTTTCTGTGCGCTTCTCTGGATGTGAGAATCAACGGTCCAGATCTTTTCCTCCGACTAATCCAACGGCTGTTGTGCTTCCTCCTGAGCCTCTACGCTTTCTTCCCAGACTTGGAAGAATTTCACGTTCTCAAAGGCTTCGACCTTTGTGCTCTTTCCTCCTGCGAGATCTCGACTTCGAGTTCGCCTCCACGTATGAAAATGTTGGCCCTCCTGAGCTCTTCTTCAAATCCTTGAATATTTTGACCTCTACCTCCTGTAGAGTCTTTGCGCATACACCACGTTGTCTCTCCTAAACTCTTCCTATAGCTTCGAACTCTACAGAAATTCATCCTTGTTCCTTTCTCCCACAAATGGAGAGTGTAATGCCCTCCTGGTAGTGTCTCTACTCAAGCAACCTCTTGCTGAGTCTTTCTGGGTATTCAGCAACCCAGTGAAGATCCTTCAGTGGACTCTTCCTTCAAATTGTAGAACTCAAAAGAGTTGTCTTCCCCTTCTATGCCTATATGCACACTAACTCGATGCCCCCTGGCAGAGTTTCTCTTTCACATAATGTTCAACAGTTCTATCTTCTTCTCTTGTGCACCTATGCACTCTCTTGAAGCCCACCTGGCAGAGCTTCACATAATCCTCAATGATTCTATTTCCTTTGAACTCCCAGCAGAGTTCCTTCCTCAAATGCACCACTGTGCACATGCTCAATGCCCACCTGGCAGAGTTCTCACATAATCCTCAGTAGAATTCTGTCTGCAACTGTGTCTTCTCCCACACATCCTTGCCTCCAAGGTATTCAACAACCTTGAGGTCTTCTCCTGAGTGCATGGCTCTCAGAACCTCCAGCTCTTGTGCCGCAACACATCTTTGTCTGAATCCACAGTGTTCAAAAGTGCAACCTCTGTGCATGGCTCTCAGAACCCGCAACGTTCTATCACACCCTCCTGGCGTGAAGCCTCAAAGAACTTCACCTGAAATCACACAAACTCCCTGAAAATGCACAACTATGATATACATCTACAACATACAATGGAACACACACAGACATTCAGATAACATACCGAAATGTAGGAAAAACTACTCTATTATATTAACAATGACAAATGCCTGAATTTACAATGGTGTTTCTGAGCTCTCTCTCGCTCTCCTCAACTCTGCTCATCTACAACCATTCCCCCTTTTAAAATGAGATATCAAAATATCTTTTACCTGAGGGGCTCATCAAGAGCTTCCCTCCAGATTCACCTACCCTATTCAATCACAATGAATGGGTTGTCTAGTCCAGAATCAGATCTAGATCTCAGCCATACACACATTAAATTCCTATCTACCTAATGCCTTCACAAAGGCATAGATTCTATGGCTCACCAGCCTAGACATTAAATTACATTCAATTCAAATTTAAATGAGGCTGCGCCTCTCTTCATATTGAATGCACACACTCGATGTCGCTGGCTGGCTGGTTGGCTGACGTGGAGAGATGCTCTAGCATCAGAAACCAAATATTTACATGTTCAAAAACTGGCCTTGGCTGCCGTCCAAGCTATTCAATGTTTCTGGCACCATATACTTTTATGCAAGACTACTGTGATTTCCAACCGAAACCATATCTAGCACATTATTACATGCCAATTTATAGGGGTCAAATACTCCAAATGGATCGTAATACTTCAGGAGTTTGACTTATAATTCGAACACTCTAAGTCCAAGAAATCCTTGGTGTTTTCCTAATTGATATGTGACCTTCCATGTTCTGAGACGAAAAATGTAGTAGAGGATTCATCGAGTAGTAGAGGATATACCAGCAATAAAGTGGGACTCTGGATAGCATAGACATTATATATCTCCAGACTCAGAAATTTCGGTCCGATTTGTCTAGAACTGACCACCATCGAATACATTACTAAGACCGTCAGTATATTATCCTCAGTGATACTCTATATCGTCATGGGATTGAGTCTATTTTTCGTCAATGCCTCACTTTTGACGAAGCCGAGAAAGACTTGAATGACTGCCATTCTGGAGCATGTGGTGGTCACATGTCTGGGTATGCTACTACCCAAAAGATCTTATGAGATGAGTATTTTTGGCCTTCTTTATTCAATGATTGTCTTATCGCTATCCAAAAATTCCATGCTTGCCAAACCTACAACAACAAAATACGATCACACCCTGCTCCTCTACACCCTGTAGTCTCTGTTGGACCTTTTGAAAAATGGGGTATCGATTTCATGACATGTCACCCTCACTTGGTCGAGGGGCATGGATACATTATTGTAGCCATAGATTATTTTACAAAATGGGCTGAGGCGATGCCTACATTCAACAATACCGAAAAGACCGTAGGCGATGCCTACATTCAACAATACCGGAAAGACCGCAGCACT
Organism: Picea mariana; assembly: GCA_032191745.1. NCBI lineage: Eukaryota > Viridiplantae > Streptophyta > Pinopsida > Pinales > Pinaceae > Picea > Picea mariana. The sequence goes on along the minus strand of JASDQU011440715.1, from coordinate 12,951 downwards.
TCATATTCAATCACATCATTGCTAGATTTGGTGTTCCTCAAACTATCGTTACTGATCACGATAACCACTTTAGAAACTTCATGATGTCAGAACTCACTGAAAAATTGGGTCTTAACAATGAAAACTCAATTCCCTATTACCCACAAGCCAATGGCCAGGTTGAATAAATAAACAACCTCCTCATTACCATGCTTCGACGAATCATAGGGATTCAAAAAATGAGTTGGAACATGATGTTGTTTTCAGCATTGTGGGCTTACTGAACATCCACCAAGTCTTCTACCGGGTTTACACCTTTCTAGTTAGTTTATGGCCTCGAAGCCATCTTATCGATTGAATGTGAGATACCGTCTCTAAATCTAGCCACTAAACTTCTCCCAAACACTTCTGCTAAAGAAGAACATCTGTTGTATCTTATGAAACTAGATGAAACCCGTTGCAATGCCACCCTGGTTATAGAAACCCAGAAGAAACCCAAAACAACAAACATGTCAAGCTACGCGTTTTCTCTGAAGGTGATCTAGTTCTCCTTTATGAACAAGATCGAGATTTTCTAGGAGCCAAAAAATTTGAGGCTATGTGGGGACGCCCTTATATCGTCAGACGGTTGTTGGAGAAAGGAGCCTATGATTTAGTGGACTATGATGGTATCCCTTTGAGTGAACCCAGAAATGGGGTTTACTTAAAGAAGTACTATGCTTAGATCATCTGTGCATGAGTTCTTGTATTTTATTGTATCATACTTTTGTGTGTTACTTTAGTGTGCTTTTTCATTATTTGGTTTCTACCCTCGACCACTTACCCTGCATTGTGCTTGGTTTCCAGATGTCGGAGTCTTCGCTACCCCACATTGGCTTCGCCGATGGCGCTAGTCGTAGTACTCAGAACCTTGCTTCTGCTGCATGGGAAATTTATGCACTTACAAATGAACTTATCTGTCTACGAGTTGTCTGCTCGGTCGTGCGACCAATAATATCATAGAATATAGCGTCATCATTGAGTTGTTGACTAATGTTATTTCGCTTGGTATCCACCACCTGGTTATATGACTTGATTTGCAGCTAGTAGTAATATAGTTAAGTAATGTCTATTGTATCCAGAGTCCCACTTTATTGAAAGTATATCTATGAATTCGCCTATTGGAACATTATTTTGATTATATCGAATATCAACACATTCCTAGATGTCTAAATACATTGACTGATGCTTTAGCTAATTATGTGTTAGACAGATATCTTAGACTTTTATAAAAACCAATCACACATCACATGTATTATACAAAACAAAATAAGCCAGTAGAAGCTGCATATATATATATATATATATATATATATATAACGATAAAAAAATTTACAAAAAGTTTTTGTCTAGGACCAAAATATCAAAATATATTAAGCCCATGGCTTCTACAAATTAGCATCACAAATGACGCTCACGATAACATACAACTACTTGGGCTACCCTACGGAGCAATCGACTAAGAGACTTAGAAATGCCCACAGTATGGCATTGATAGCACCTTGGGATCTCCCCAATAGAAATATTAGGGACATCCACAGTCAGTCCCTCTAAGTTTTGTTCAATTGCCTCATAGTCCTCAACATCCCATCTTTCCACTGGAGCCACTTCTCCTCATCTCTGAATGGGAGACGTTCCTGGAGGTTGATATAGCCCCACATCTGTGTCGTCAAAATAAATTTTTGATTAGTCCTTAGATCAAAGACATAAAAACATTTTACATAACAAAATTTGCGAAAACATTAAAAAAAAGAACAAAATTTGTACTTCTTATCTAAGTCACCCCATTAAGCATCCTTAGGCAGAACCAAATCCGGATCTCCTCAAAAATCCAAGCCGGCATATGCATAGTCATCGATCATCAACATCTGGGGCCTTAACTAGTTAAAAAATGAATCGTTATATTTGATTATAGGCCCTACTACGCGCTGAGCCATGAGGTTACACCACCTCAACATCCTCGGATCCTGTGGGGCCGATAAACCCCTAATCTACCTGTAGATGCAGTAGTGGGACCCTCTCAAGGAAGAATGACACCAAAAGTGACCTGTACCCGAACTGCTTCAAGTTACCCCTTCTTCACTTTGTCAGCTTCCTCTTCATACTGCGGAGAACCATGCCCAGCTAGTTGAAAAACTGAGGCTCTGTGAACTCTATTTCATATTGGAAATAGCTCTAGAGATCCATGTGCGGAGTAGCGCTCCTGACCATGCTTGCAATGGTAAACAAGATAGTCCGTAAGGTCAAATTTTGGTCACCCCAAATGGTGAATTTACCCTTTCTTTTCTCCACCTCAAGAACACAATATTGGCGAACATACTCGCTCATAGGAAGTCTACCGCCTCTACCTCCGGTCAGAGTAGCATGGTATCCATGTCATGACAAACTCGTCAGAAAGTAGATATCCTTGATATCTAGTGTGAGCATGTGGACCACTACATGAAATACCTATTGATCCACATCCCACATGTGGACCAGGTACTCTAACAATCTGAGTTGGGCTCTCATGCCCGGGATCCTGAAAATTTTTAAGATCCCACATTCCCGGAGGGCAACAACTATACTCGAATCATTTCCAGCAATGGCATCATCCTCCTCGTGTTCTCTTTCCCTCAATTCCAACATCGCGATGATCAACACCTGCAATGGATCCATGAGAAGGAAGTTAGAAACTTGTTTTAGCCTCTTGTATAATTTTTTAATGAGAAAAAACTTGCATGAAAATCCAATTTTCGGTCCTTGCAGGTGAATCTTGCAGACAGCATGAGATTCTCGCAGGTGCATTGAAGCCGACCTACAAGAACCTTAGATTCTCACAGGTTGCAAATGGCCCACCTATGAGAATGCCTGAGTGCACCCTCTGGCCTCAAAATGGACTCAAACACTTAAATTTTCCAATAAAAATCAATTTTAATCCATGAAAAGGTTGAAGGATCAAGAGATTACCTCGTTGGTCGAAATTGTTTGTCAAATGATCGCTTGTACCTCCCACAATCGAGAAAAGAAATTTGGGGAAAAAATAGGTGTGTTGGACATTTTTTTGACAAAGTAACAATGAAATGGTAAAAAGGGCTTTTCACCCATATTTATTCACCCTTTTACTATTTCTCATTGATTTTTTATATTATTTTTATTATTTTGCTTAAAAACCTAATACCCTAATGGCCTTGTGAGTATGGTTTTTTGCAGGTAGGTGACCTAGAGGCCTTAATGATGGTGTACAAGTTTTTTTTCCTTTTTTGTCCCATATACAAATACCCTTTTAGGGTTTTGTAGGAAAAACCTTGATCTCAATCTTCGTTCGTTCTCGCGCTCGAAAATACACGAGAATGCAACCGAGTATACTTTTGTCGTATTTTTGTACTCGTCATGGTAACACAAAGACAACGAAAATAAGGGAGTATCCTTTAAGCTATTTTCACGCTCCATAAAAATGAAAAGATTTCCAAGCGATCTTTCTTCTTTTCACGCTCGTAAAAGTATTTGAAGAAAGCATTCTATGAGCGATAGTTTATCACTTTTTCGGTCTTGTCGAACTAATTTATTAAATTGGAACTGGGAGAATTCTCTTTAAGTGTCTTTAAGACTCTCAAAACATGAAAAAACCCCAAGTTTTCTATCTTTAGACTCGTTAAACAAACATCGAAAGGCTCTTTATGGGACCAAACCACTCCTTCCTAGGGTTCGTTAAATGTACTCCGAGGGACTCATCCGAAAGATGAGCATATATTGACAAGCATATTTTATCCTCCTCAAGCTTATGTAAAAATAAAGAGGTACTCACCAGAAATGGTGGGGGAAATTTTGGGAAAGGGATGTGTTTTAGTATTTGTATTAATGGCAGTAAGCATCGCTCTTGAACGTGACACCCCCTATTCATCATTTGAATCCGGGTTAGGAAATCCATTTGTCTCTCGTCTGACTTGCTACAAGGTCATATCTTGGGTCATCTTTGATTCAATGTTTCCAAGACCATTGTTGTGTCGTTCATGTGTTCAAGAGAAGTCTAAACAAGCCCTCCATTGAGTCGGCCATTGTATTTGTCCATTCTTACCATGTCCGCCTTCCCTATGTCCATTTCAAATCATATTTATACTTTGACTTACCCTCAAAATTTGTTACTTATTTCGTGTCATTGATGGGGGATACATAAAGGCCCTCCTGTGACGAGTATTTTTCTGTCGACTCCAACTCATTATCTAGGAATAAGACTTAGAAATCATTTAGTACCTTAGAACTTGCATGCCTTAATGGCAGGTCTCTTCACTTTCGACAGTGGATTCACATCATTGGTCTCTGATCGAGAGATTCCGCCAAGTGTTCGACTTCATCTCATTTATTCATATTCGTTCAGATTGTACTTAGGCACCTTGGGAGTCATAGACATCAATGGTGATTTGCCTCACACTTGTTAATGATTTTCATCAATGACTGATAATCAAGTGGTTTCTACCATGTTCAACTTTCACACATGTAATCACATGGCTAGATTTGTACTTTCAGACGACGGAATTGAAGACCCTGGGTCTCATCTTTTTTGTCAAGGTTGCGATGGAGTATTTATGATTTGTATCGACACATAGATCCACTTTGTATGTCACGTGGCTATGTCCTAATCTGAGTCTTCTAACATAGATCCACAGTGTATTCCTGGTGGTGTTGACGGGCGAAATTGATCGTCCATCAATTGAGAGAGTGGAACCGGTCCGGGGTTGTCTAAATAACCCAAGCCGTTTGGAATGAACCACCCTAACGGGTTTAACGGCTCCGTTGGCCGCCCTAAGGTCTTAAGAAAAACCAAAGAGAAAACTAACCTAAACTAACTAATATAACTAAAACAAATAAAACTAACTAAAACTAATTAAAACAAACTAAAACTAAATGCAAGAAACTAAACTAACTAAAACTAAACTAATACACTAATCTAATTAAAACAAACTACTAAATTAAACTAAAGCTAAATATAACTTACACTAACTATTCTACTAATTACTATTACACTAACTCTACTAATTAACCGTCTAACTATTAGTTTTAATACAACTTATTCACAAATATACAATATAGACAACTGGCAGATTTAAATAAAACCTGTAAAAATCAAATGCTTTCTGTCCTAAGACAGCCAGAGATCTTTGTTTTTTTTATTTTTATATTTTATGAAAAAGAAATAAAACTACTGAAATTAAATGATCTAATATATTAATTCTAACTTAAACTAATATCTGAAATAAACTACTAATAAAAACAACAAACAAAAGACTAGCTAACCTGGAAGCGCTCCTAGTTTATCCTGCGTATGGTGACTTCGAAGCTGGTCAGAGGAAGGAAACTCGCACCGGTTGATCCAAGAGATTTTCCTAAATGATCGACTGGGATGCTCTTCGAGTTATTTATAGGACAAACAAGACATAAAAGATCATAACAATTATATGATTATAAATCTCTACAATAAGGGAAACCTGTTATGCAAAAACTTATATTTAACAACTCAATTCATGAAGAAGATAAACCTGTCATTCACAAACTGAATTAGACAATTGTTATATCTTTTATACACTTGGAAGAAACCAGATATGGATTACAGTGATTAAAATTATATCATTTGCACATGATCAAGATAGCTAAAGTAGTCATAAACCATATACAAATTGATACACACAACATGAAACAAAATGTTGATATAATGAGAAGCTAAAGCTGTGACAAAACACCAAATTCTGCTTCAGT
>JASDQU011440714.1:0-19116 GCA_032191745.1 Picea mariana | reverse complement strand
GGGTTTCCTCGGGAAATATCTATCTCTGTGTTTCTCATATATGTGACTGATGCTGACTGTGCCTTTGTTTATTTCCCTGCATTATTTTGATCATCATTCAATGTTTCTGCAAAGAGTTTAAAAGAAGCATAATTGTTTAAGCATGGTAACAACTGATTCACCCCCCCCCCTCTCTCAGTTTTCCAACACAAGGTGATAGAGGCTATCCTCACCAAGATATTTTAGTTACACAATAAATACTAGGTTGATCATCTTCGTGAGGCCTTATGGTCCTACAAAACAAATTGGAGAAACACAACAATCCATACACCTTATGAATTGGTGTATGGGAAGGAGGTGTTGCTTCCCATATAATTTCAAGTAAAAACCTTCAAGACTACTATGCAATTGGGGATGGACTTAGATGAAGCTAAAAAATAGAGGATATTGCAGTTGAATGAGCTTGATGAAATCAAATAGGATTCTCTTCTGAGGACTACAATCATTCAAGAACAAAGGAATAAATGGCATGATAAGTACATCAAGAATAAGTCTTTCCAGCTAGGTGATTGGGCCATGTTGTATGACAGTAGGTTCAATAATTTCAAGGCTAAATTGTCCACTCGATGGTTGGGAGCCTATGAAGTAGACATCGTTTATGAAAATGGTACAGTACAGATAAATACCATTGATGAATATCATAATTCCTTTATCGTAAATTGGTATCAATTGAAAGTTTATCATAAGCCTCTATCTAAAGAACATTTTATCAAACATGTTCTTCAAAATTTTGAAATGCAATTGGTAAGAAAGAGGATCTCTCCTTCTGTTGATCCACCATTGTAAGTTTTGTTGTGTGATTTAATTTAACTTTGTACATATGAGTATATAGGTGTGTTTTTAGATAGTGATTTTGGTGTTACTAACAATATCAAAAGCTAATTGTGTTCTCATGTACACAAGCAATAAGGAGGACATCTTCTAGGTGTAAGTTTATTCCTTTATATATTCTTGGTAGAATACTCATGGAAAAGGAGCCTGATGGAGTTTTCTTTAAGTTTTTCAAACACCTAAAAATTGTAAACACCGGCGAGAAGGAACTGGCCCGAGCTTGAGAATAATCCACGGGACAGTAGATGGATTTTTCTTTAAGTTTTTCAGACTCCTAAAAATTGAAAACACCGATGAGCATTAACTGATTTGGGCTTGAGAAAATCCACAGGACAGTAGTAGTTAGGTTTTCCTTTCGAATAAAAGTGGAATGGAAAAAAAAGAAGTGGTTAGTCTGGTTCCCAAAAGAGGAGGTTTCTGCAGCTCAACAGGAGGTTGTCCAACTACAGTTTCCTTCTTGTTACATAGCTTAGAGCCCAATAATTGAGTTATTTTGCCTCTTTTATGACACTTCAACTGCAATTTCAACATTCTTGTGCCTATGTGTTGTTGGTATTTTTTCCATCATGATACTTCAACAGATCAAATTCACATGAAACATCAGTAATTTCCAACACCTACTTCAGCTTGAACCTCAGAAAGCTACAAATAGAATTTCCAACTAAAGTTTCCTTCTTGTTACATAGCTTAGAGCCCAATAATTGAGTTATTTTGCCTCTTTTATGACACTTCAACTGCAATTTCAACATTCTTGTGCCTTTGTGTTGTTGGTATTTTTTCCATCATGATACTTCAACAGATCAAATTCACATGCAACATCAGTAATTTCCAACACCTACTTCAGCTTGAATCTCAGAAAGCTACAAATAGAATCCTACAAGATTCCAGTTTGAATATTATACATTCAAGTACCTTATCAAAACTTCATTTGGTACTGGAAACAGTCTCTGTGTTCATCTGGTACTGGAAATAGTCTCTGTGTTCATCCAGGACTAGCGAAAAAACTTCATGGGTTCATTCAGTACTGGAGAAGACTCTTTGTGTTGGTCCGGTACTAAAACAATTTCCTGTGGTGGTCTGGTACTAAAGAAATTTTCTGTGTTGGTCTAGTACTAAGCCTTTGATCGAGTATTGATGCTGGACTTTGGTAAAAATTGTCCTATACTTGATGTATTTCTTGTTTGATAAATCACACTTCAGGTAATGGAGGTATGAGCTCATTATTTTATTCCTTTTATTAAGAATCGAATTAATTTTTTGCTAAATGTATGGTTACTCTCATGAACCTTTGTTACCTTAAGTGGTTAAACCTACCTATCATTATCTTCTGAATTCTTCATGTTTATTTCCCTATTTTTAAAGTAATTTACGATGGATTTATCATTAATATGATTAGGAAAATAACAATCATACCTTGACCATGATTTTTCCAGTGTGAAAATCTCTTGTTGAAGACTATTGTCCGTATGATGGAAAAATTATGATTATACCACCTTCTGTAACCTTACGTTGTTAATTAACTTCTAGAAACATTGACGGCAATTGCTGCATACCTATGAATTATGTTCACATTGACCACATTGCTTGCAATCATTAATAAAATCAGTGTGAATGGGATGTGACATTACTTCTGGATATGATCGTCACCTTATTCATGGATGCAATCCCTTGACATAATTTCTGGCTTTTCCTTATCTCTCCATTATTGAAATGATTTGATCATTGTATTCTCATTTCAATTCATAAATTATATTCTAGATGGTTTCGCCATCCAGATGAGCATTATTTACCCATGCCACACTATACGACCTCAACTCTATTCATTCCTACTATCAACTCAGCCCGTTACTTTGTCTTTGTCACACCGTTTTCGTAATTTTTCTTCCAGTGCTCTTTTTTTTGCCAATACCAAACCTTCACTCAGATCCTGTTGCCTACACTTATTTTGAGACTTGTTTTCAAGCCTGCATGGGGTTGAAAAGCATGAACATGTGTTCCATATTTATAGAGAGATGGTAGAATATCAAGCATGCATAGAGAAATTTGAGAGGGCCAGATGGGTTCCTTTTCTATAAAAATTCAAAGGACATCATGAAGGAATGTCCCATGCCTTCGCCCAGAGTTTTGATGGAGAGAGTCTCCAGTTGGGAGAACTAAAGTTAACGATCACTTAATCCACCATAGCAGAAGTGACGAAGTTACCTTCTACCAGAGATAAATATTTCAAAGGTATCATCATTGATAGGAGGCTTTGTCAGCAATTTTTGAAGCCTGAACATCTGGACCCATATTGGAAAAAAGGAATCTCTTAGAGATGGATCAAGGAGGAATATTGGACGATGCTTGTCTGCTTGCATAATCTTTTAACCTATGACGGTAGGTATGTCCTAACTTTCCTTTATCATTTAAGGTTGTTTTTATATTTTTTAGGGTGGACCACAAATGGATTTTCCCCATTTTCTTTGGATGAGTTTGAATAAAATGGTGAAAGGGGTTAAGTATTCCTCTAAGAATCCTGAAACTAGTCTCTATCACCATGGGTTGATGAAACTAATTTTTTTTCATGAGTTGAGAAAATGAGACAACAGTTGGAAGAAACTCCTCACAGAAAAATTTTCTCAAGGGGAGGTTTCTAAATCTGTGGATGAAAATGTGACAAGAGAATCTAGTAACGAGTCAGTAAGAGAGAAGGGGGGGCAGTTAAAAAAAACAAAGGAATCCAAGCACTAAAGTAGCCACTATTGACCCCAATTCACCGAAGTCTCTTAGCAAATTGGACAAGGGAAAAACAATAGTGTTGAAACAACCACCTGCATCTAGTGTGAAATAGTCATCCAAAACCAAGCAACCTTTCCCAGACCTGTCCACTAGAATAAAAACACAAATTAGTGAGAAAAGAAGGAAGAAATAGAGGTCTGACAGTGATGCAGGGGAAATTGTAGATAATGTTCTAGAAGTAATTGTTGAATTACCTCAGGAGAAGGTTGGAGAATTAGATAAGACCCATGAATTGAGAGTTAAAGGTAAGAATAAACTTAGAATCAATGAAGAGAGTGCTATGGCACAATCCTCTAGAAGAAATATAAGAAGTGCATAGGAAGAAAAAATTCTAGTGCCTACATCTTAGTCCTCTAAAAGAAAAATACGGAAGGCATAGGAAAAACAAATTCCAGTGCCCGTATATGAACCTAACAAGAAGAAAAGGAGACTATTTGAGGAGGAAATTTCTATTCTTGTTAGCAAACCCGATGGAGCATTAGGACCACCACGTAGAACCACTCAGAACATGGATAAACAAGTGACAATTCCTCATGTTCCTTCTTTTCCAGAGGATATAGTTGACATTCCGACTTCACTAGAGAAGGAAGATATGCATGTAGCAACTATTAATGAAACTTAGGAGTTAGTAATAGAGACTCTAAAGGATTTAAGGAAGGAATTTGAAGCTAGGGAGGAAGTAAATGAGGAAGAAACACTTGAGCATGTTAGTTATTTTACCAAACATCAGTTGGTAGTGAAAGTTGAAATACTTACAAAACAAAATGAAGAATTGAAGGAAGAGGTGGGGGAGTACAAAGTTTTGGACAAATACATCAAGAAAGAAAATTCACAACTGAAGGATCATAACTGAAGGTTACTGTATGAGCATGACGAGGTATCTTCCAAGCTCAATAAGGTTATGCACCTGATTAAGTACACAAGAGTTATTAAGAGGGAACTTAAGGATGAAGCTTCAAGTTTTTATATCTTAAAACTAAGCAATTAATGTTCAAGAATAGTGGAAGACAAAACTAGTTTTGCAATTTTGAGGACCAGTTCAACAATTTTTTCATGAGGACATGAAATTAATTGTGAATGGGGAAAATATTGGGTATCATTTTTTATGCCTCCAATCACCTTATCTTTTCCTCTCTCTTGACCAACTTTACATCAAATATATGCACCATTTTCCTATTTTTTTTAAAGACATGTCTTTTAGCCATTCTTGTGTATACTTTAGGTAACCTATGTTTAAATCATGATTTATGAGATTTCTTGATAATTGGAATTGAATAATTGATGATTAAATTCTCTCTAATTACTTTGATTGATCCAAACAGACCTTATGACACAACTCCTACTCATCTGGTACCCGTTTCATCATTCATCCAGTATTCAATTCATCTGGTACCTATTTTTGTGTTCGTCTGGTACCAATGTTGTGCTTGTCCGGTACCTATTTCTATACTTATTTGATACCTATTTCTATACTCATCCCATACCTATTTGACTGTGTGCATCTAGTACCAATATTCATGTTCCAGTTGTGTGTGTTCGGTACTAGTTCCGCATCTACAGGCTTGGGTGTTTGAACAAATTTGTTTTCAATGGGCCCAAGAATTTTGTTGTCTAGAACATACGTTGTTCATTGAAGACCATGATACACTTCATCATCATGCACTTCATGTCATGAGGATGAAGTCATTTCCATGAAGAACATTATATCAACCAATTGTAATATTTATGAAATCATTTGATGTTATCTCCATGGTCTTGGTTGTAACAATTGTTTCTCTTTAAAAAAGATGGTCTTGTAGATGATAGATATATGGAGACATAATTAAGAATTGTTATGTTCTAGACTTGATTTCTGAGAAAACTATTGATTGTACACCTACTTATGAAGTAATGATATGAATTATAGTTCATGGAATTTATGCATGTGAGCAACTCTTTCATTTTGTAAGTTTCTTTTAAAGCTACCTTGTTGGTACGACAAGGGTCCATTGACCCAACCAAGGTAAAATTCTTTGTATTTATCCATGTAAATATAACTCTAGTCTATGTGTAGATAAAACAATTATGTGTTTTGATCATAGAATCTAATATTATTCCTATTGTGTATCAGTAAAACATTTGACAAAATGCAATATAGATTTGTGGTAATTCTGAGTGAGTAAGTATTTCTGAAGTGCAACATAGATTTCTGAGTAAATATTTGTTACTCTTGTGCATGTGTGGACAATCATTTGTTAGGTTGAATTCTTTAATGTTTGTTTCTATTTTGCAAATACAGGAACAATAATATCTCCATCTCTCATCCTACATGAACCTATAATGTATTATCTCACTAACACCTAGAGTTTCTTCCAGAATTGATTAGGTTATATTTTGAAAATACAGGAACGGTTAAGATCTCTATCTCTCACCCTACATGCACCTATAATGGATTATCTTACTACACCTGGTATTTCTTCCAAGATTGATTAGATTATGAATGATATTCCTTTTAAGAATGTGCAAAGAGTTGATTATAGATTGATGTTAAATTAGTTTCTACAGGAAACGGAGTCAAAGTTCACCTTTCCCTTTCATGAGCCTGTAAATGAATATATTCATTACCTGAGCAAGAGCCTTTAAATCACATGCTTGTTGAGATTTTATTTATGATTTTTGCTTTCTAGTTTTTAAACTTTGTGAAGAATATAGTTTGAATATTGTGAAACAAAGTATTGGTTTTGGAGTGTTTCTTATGTAGGCTATACTCATCAGACATAGGAACTTATATGTTATCCGCACATATAGTGCATCAACTCTATTGATTAAAAACTAGATTGACATATTAAATGGTTGCAATATATTGAACATATAATTGCACCAACAAACACCTTGAAATAGGATGTCAAATGAATGTCTCTCATGATAATATGAGTTAGAATATTTAGTCAATTTGCAATGTTCCTTGATAACATATTTTGGGTCATGCATTTTAAAATTAACATAATGTAAAAAAATATTCTCTATTTTCTTTGCTTCTTTCCTTGCATGATTAGTATTCAACAAAGTAGAAATTCCAAGGTTTATAGAAAAATAGATCCATAGATTCTTTGAATTAAAATTCAAGGCACAAGTTATTCTTGTAGATATTGTTTGGAAAACTATTTCTCTTAATACCAACCCGTCAGGAAAATATTTTGGCAACAAATGAGGGGTTGTTGCATAACCATATACTCTAATGTAAGAGAAATTCTCATCCAAATACCAGTCACCTATTTATTTAAATGTGTTTTTGGCATCCTAGGTAAATTTAGGAGTTGATTGGTTTAACAACAAAGTATATAAAGAAATCGTAAAGTTATCGCAAATATCATAGAAATGGTTCCTACATTTGTGAATTTAGAGTATGGAGCAGTATATGTGTATAGGCACTTTGGAAAGTGACCATTTCCATTTCATTAGTGGAAAAGGGGTCTTAGCACAAAATGCATCCACCACTTAAGTACATGAAAAACCCTACACCAAAACCAGGGGGTGCTTCCAATGACTTCTTAACTTCCAGTTGAATATTGGTTGAAAAAATCTATGCCCAATTGTAGATTACCCTTTTTTAGAGATCTGGTGCATAAGAGGAACCCATTCTAATTTGAAATGTCGAGGATCATTTTCACCATTTATATGCAAAGCATAGTGGCTACTATTATGTAGGGTCGTTTAAAATTGTGAATGGGATATAGCCTATTTGATTTGGTGTTGCATGAAACATGATCATACCACCAATTTATGACTAAGTCATCCATATCGAATTCCTCATCATCTAATTATTTAACATTAAAATCATCTATAAATTATTCATTCAAGCTGATTTGAGGTGAGTCTAACTTCTACATATCTATTAAGTCTCCATGCCTAGATGAACCTACTACAAGATGGGATACGTTAACAATTGTGCAAGTTTTAACACCAACATGTGAGACTATCCAATGTACCATGTCATGATATGGTAAAATGGATATTCTTGCAGCTACTTTGTGAAGATTTGACTTTCTGATACACAAAAGTATATTTGCATCTTCTTCATTAGAAAAAAAAATCATTCTTGAATATTTCATGAAGTTGACCCCAATTTGGGAAACTCTTATGCCCTATGTTGTTAGTTGTATCTGGAAAAAAAAAATTGAATTGGGGTTTTCCTCCTCGTTGAATTGTTTTTATTCTAGTTCCTTGGTGTTCATTTTCTTTATCTTTTCTTCTTTCTTCATATTATCCGTATAAAATAAGAATTGCAAGGAAAATTATAAACTTCGAATAAAATCCATAAAATATGAACCTATTTCAATTATACAACAAATAATAAAGATTTCCTCTTAACATATATTATAGCATATTGAAAATCGATCTTATAGTAAAATTTGAATTATTTTAATTATTATTATAGCTACTAATGCATGCAGAGGGTTTTCATATGCAGTCAGAAGTTTTGAACAGAAGAAACAAATTTCTTGAAAAGAGAAAAGTGATATGCATAAATTGTGTGAATGAGCCTAAATTTCCTTAATTAATTTTCCCTTCCCTGAATTAATTCATTAGGTGAAAATATTAACAATAAAGGTGAAACATTGGAGAGAAAACTTCAAGGGATAAGACTACAAGAATATTTATAACCAATGACACACCTCCAGTTCGTCAAAGACAACTTTCTCACGGGGATCCCTACTGTCAAAGAAGTTAGAGCCATCATACGCATGCTGAAACTCTACAAATAATCCTAAAGTACAATCATTAACCTTGCCAAGTCTCAATTTTTTTCTTTAACACTTCTATCCATGTCCAAAGACATATATCCCAGATTCTTGGTTTCAAAAAATCTGGTCCCCCTCCAAGTATTTGGGATCCTCGCTTCTCAACAAGGTCATCTGTAATACTTCGTGGGAAGATATTTTCAACAAACTAGAGAAAAATATGACCCAATGGAATCATAGATTCCTAAATCTTCCTGGAAAACTTCTTCTCATCAAATTGGTCCCTAGCTCCATGCCCTTATAACTTTTCTTAGTGTTGGAATCTTCGAAAGGAATTTTGAAAAAGATCAGGAGTCTGTAGCATTCCTTTCTTTGCGATGGGGCACAAAAGAGAAAAAATGGGCCACTGTAGCTTGGGAAAAACTTTGTAAACCAAATTCCCATGGAAGGGGTTTGAATCAGAGAACCCCTGCATGCAATTCGAGCTCTAGCATCCAAATTATGGTGGAGATGGATTACTAACCCAGAGGATTTTTGGGCCAAAGTGTGGACAACACAATATGTTCCTAAGATAGACCCTCAGGACCTAATCTGCATGGATGGGAACTGTCTGGGATCTCTCATATGGAATTCTTCCTGGAAAAAAAAAAGAGCAAGTTCAAAAAGAAAGTTTCTAGGAAGTGCATAATGGGAAGACCTCCCTCTTCTAGGATGATGCCTGGGAGAAACTCCCAACCCTAACAAGTTAGAAAGGAATAGAAACGACTAGAACCTCCATCTTGGAAAAATTTGGACCTAGGTCCATCAGTATTGGGATAGTGTGGGCTCCCCAACGGTTGAATTATCCATAATTGAAATATTTGACAGACTGGAATACCCAGTTGGACCCAGAGATCTTGAACCGCATTAAAGTCGAGCTCTCACATAAATAGATAAAAACAAGAAACAATCCAGATATTCTCCGATGGGGAAACATAGGCGAGGGGACATACAAAGTAAAATATGCCTATTTACAAGCAGTGAACTTTTTAGAAGAAAACAAGAGATAGGACTGGAAGTGTATCTGGCAACCAAGGATTTGGCACAAAATATCAACCTTCTTGTGGTTGATTTAATCTAGAAAAGTGTTGACTTGGGACAAACTAAGAAAGAAAGGGTATGAAGGCGCCTCCATCTTCATTCTCTACAAAACAAAGGAGGAAACCCTCTCCCATCTCTTCTTCTCCTGTGAAGAATCAAGAAGGATTTGGGATAATGGGGTATTGATGTTTTAGAGAGTCGAGACAGAAAAAGACGACCCAACAAACCTAATTATGCATTGGTTAGTCGAGCCATTCCAAAATCCCATCTCGAATAAAGAATGGGATATTTTTCCAGGGATTTCAATGTGGAACCTGTGGAAAGAAAGAAATAGAATATTTGTTAAGCAAAATTCCATACCTATTTATGGAGTGTGGAAAACAATTAAAGAGAACATGTAAGAATCCATTTTTGCGAGTACCTGATTAGTGGAAGATTGAATTTTACCTGAGAGAAAAGAAGACATCTTCAACCGCTGGAATTTTGACCTAGCCTTCCAGCCAGCCCACAAAAATCCTCTTTGAAAAACAAAAGAAAAGTACCAAGCTTGGCAGCCACCAGAAAAAGAAACAATAAAATTGAATTTCGATGGTGCCTCCAAGGACAACCCTGGGAAATCTGGAAGAAGGGGGACTCTTGAGAGACACAAAGGAGAGAATATTGGCCATGTTTGTCAGTAATATGGGGTATAACTCTAACAATAATGCATATATGGAAGGACTCATCAGAGGCTTGGACACGGCCAAACAAAAGGGTATCTTGAGTCTACAGATGGAAGGAGACTCTCTCATGATCATAACAACACTAAATCTCCTGAGAGAGGGAGAAAACCAAGGAAAAATCTCCACAAATTGGAGATTGTAATATGGTTGGATGCAAGTCAAATATTGATACAACACTTCCAAGTGCTAATCCTAGACCAGGTTCGACTAAGTTCCAACACAGTGGTGAACTACTTGGAAAATTAAGAAATCCAACATAAGTCCCAAATGACGAAGTGGCATTTGGGGGACCCCACTGAGCCCCCTACCTAGAGAGAATCCATGAGGATAATCGAAATCGACATGAATTGACACGTGATGTGTCAGGAAGAGGAAACGATAATAGATGGGGAACCCACACAAGGGTATGGGACAGTCGTCAAAAGGCTGAGCGAGCTGGTGTAACACACCCACGATGGGGAAAAAAAAAAATCCTTCTTACAGGAATAGATCCTTTGCCTCTATGATTCCTAATTTGGGAAGTCTGGGACTCAGCCCAACCCTTCAATCAAGATTCTCCAATTATCTAAGTCAAACAAGACTTTGAGACCTGATAGTCTCACCTCCTAATCAAACACGGGCCCTTCTGGCTTCTGGTGCAAGTCTTATGATACCCACGACCTTCTCCTTCATGCTTCAGCAAAGACTCATAGTTGGCGTTAGCCCCTTTTTTCTTGGTCCCTCCTTGGATGTGACCTTGGGCGATGACCTCATGAAAACACACAATTGCGGGCGCAACCAAAGGTAGTTTGAAACCAAACTAATTTTCGGCCCACAATTCTCCTCAAGCCTCCATGTTTCCTTTCTCCAAAACCGGGGTTTGGATTGCGGACCACCCTCAGATTTTTAAAGTTTGCACACCTCCGATCCCCGCAATACTATAGGACCGTCGATCTCTTGATCTTGATGGTATTGTTGGAACTGACGGTTTAGATCTTCCCTTTTCAAATCCACAGACCAGATCTTCCCCTCCTAAATCAATGGATGTGATCTCCTTTGTAATTCTAGACTTCAGACTTTTCAAATCTCAAACCATCCTTTCCTCTGTACATCAATATTCTGGAGTTGAAAATATGCGGACACCTGTCCTCCTAAATCAACGACCCTGCTTCTACTTTGGGTGTTTGACCTTTTAACTAGATCAATGGTCCTGTGGCCCTCTTCTCGGTCAATGGTCGAGATCTCCTTCGGGTCTCCAGACTTTTGAGATATCAAATCTCAAACTTCACCCTTTTTTTTCCCAATGGAATTTATCCAAAGGTTATAATCCACTGAAGTGTGTCCACTTGATCTGACGATCAAGGATTACTTCGTGTATTTACCCAGATTCCACATATTTATGCCACGTCTCCACTATATCTGACGACTATGAATTACTTCGGGACTTTACCCTGAGTCCATAGATTCACGCCACATGTTCTCTGGATCTGATGGTTTAGATATACTTCAGATGATCCGATGGTTGACGTTTGCTTCGGGTCTTTGCTTAGAATCCACATATTCATGCCACCTGTCCTCTGGATCTGACGGTTTAGATCTATTTTGTCCCTTCGGTGCTTTGGCTCTTCGGCTCCTCGGCATTTCGTTGCTTCGTCACTTCAGTGCTTCGGCACTTCGACGCTTCAGTGTTTCGGGCTTTAGGAGTTTCAACTCTCAATCTAAAACTCTCAAGGTGATTTATCCGAACTCTACGATCTGTCGTCACGTGTCCCTCTGGATCAGATGACTATGAATTACTTCGGGACTTTACCCGGAGATCAAATATCTACGCCACGTCTCTACTGAACTCCGATGGCTCAGATTCACTTTGGGTGATCTAATGCCTGAGATTTACTTCGGATGATCTGACGATTCATATTCACTCTAGTTGATCATATGATTGAGATTTACTTCGGATTTCTGGCTCTCCGGGCTTCTGAAATCTCAAGTATCAAACTTGCCTCCTCCTGAACTCACGATATCTGACGGCTCAGATTCACTTGGGAGATCCGACGCTTGAGGTTTACTTCGAATGATCCAAAGATTCATATTCACTCTGGTTGATCAGACGATTGATATTTTACTTTGGATTTCTGGCTCTCAAGGCTTCAAAAATCTCAAGTCTCAAACCTTGGTGAGTTCTCTCTCCTGCATGTGCGAAGCGCTAAGGCTCATGCACCATGCTCTAATCAGACGGTTTTTTATCCTTTTCACTGTGATCCAACAGACACTGTCGCTCCTCCTCTTGAGCTTATGACTTGCTCCTACTTATAATATTTTCTAAGTGCTCGAAGGATTCGACCTTTTCTCCTCCTACGAGCCCGTCTCCTGGATTTCGTCTACGCTCCTGAAAGCACTATCTCTTTTGAGCTTAATCTCCTTGAAGTTTTTTCCATCCCACATTCTCTTTGCATTTCAAGGATTGCGTCAAACTCAGATTGAAGGTCAATGGTGATCGACGGTTCATAGAAATTGCGAGGCCCGGACATGCGTGCTCTTTACCAGAGAGTTCGACCTCCACAATCTGGAAAGTGCTCGCTCGATTCTATTCTAACTGGGATAGTTGATCTTCCAGCCCATCAAGATCAATGACAAGGGTAAATTGCAAGCCACAAACTAGCATTTCTGCTATTTTCACCTTTGCGCTCCACATTTATTCCCCACCGTTGATATTCATTCATAGATTGACGGTTCATAGAAATTGTGGGGTTCAACTTGACTATCATGCAATTTGACATCTCAAAGCCTCGATATCCTAGTTTCCTAGACCCAGGTTACGTGGATCTTCATGATATAACTCTTGGATTATGATCCCCGCTCTCAGTAGGGTTTTTGGTTAAGGGAATAGGCGCTAGTTCAAAGTCTCCTAGACTACTGGTCTGAAGGGAATACCTTCTCAACTCGCAGAGCTTTAAGCTCTGAATCAAGGAAAAGTAACTTGTGAGGTTACCAAATGGTAGCTATGCTCGGAGGTTTTTTTCGACTCCGAAATGATGATGTAAATTCCTAGGGAAAGCACCTTCAAGTGATTAAAGTGGGGCATATGGAAAATCAAACTGAAATATAGGTGCTTAAGGGAACAAACTCATACTCGTAACTTAATCATTTAATATAGAGAAAGAACCCTTTATAGACATGTAAATACTCGCATGCATCCATTATTTACAATTCAAAGCATAAGGCAAGAAAACACTTATCAAAACCATATAGCATGATGCATCTGTTGAAAGGGGTGCTCATTTTCACCCAACCATAGGCTCAGTCACTCCTAATGGATATATCATTGATCACCCCTTAGCTTAAGCCATGATGATTTGAGATTCAATCTCTTACTTCCAGCTCAACGAAAGTTAGGGACGAAGTTTACTCTCCTTATCCAAATACAAAAATAGATAAGGATGAAGGTTACTCTCCTTCTCCTAGCTCAATCTCTATTTTATGTGATCAGAACTCATTGTTCCTCTTTCAGCCCTTCCTCGGACCCAAAATTTTCCACTCTCGTCTCTGCATTTTTCCGCAGGTCCTCCTCTTCCCACCACACTTCCTTCCTTTCCTTCCTCAGCAAGATTGTGTGTGGCTCGAATTCCCAGTCCGTGGTCAGTTTTGGAAGCCTTACGGATGGGCGGTCCACCCCATCCCCTCATTAACTCTTGAGGAGGTCTTCCCAACTACCATCCCGACTATAATTCATTCCTATGTTAGAGGGTGGTTCTGATCTAAGCAATTAATTCCATCATGGTACTTGTTTGGTGGAGGTTAACCCAACCATTCCAGGTCCCCTCCACCATCTTTCATAGCATTCATGGTTTTCTCTTAGCACATCCCCTCTTTCAGCAGTGATGCAACCCATAACCATTTTCTATTAAAATAAAATAATTTACATTCATGGACCTTTTGTACGAAGGTCCATCAAATCAAACATTCACACTTTTAGGTTTTCCATAGTTCTTTGGCCAATATAGTTATATTTACATACTAGGGTAAACAGGGTGTTATAACTCCCTCCCCCTTAAAGGAACATCATCCTCTATGTTCTATCTGTCAACATGACATGTATGTAGAGGAGTAAAAAAAATCGGATATTCTTGTCTCATGGCATCCTCCATTTCCCACGTAGCCTCATCTGGGCCAAAGTGTTTCCACTGCCCCTTGACCTGTGCAATGGTCAGTTCCCGAGTGAGGTTTACTTCCTCTCTAATATGCATTGGGGTTCTAGCAGGAATTCTCCCTCGGACTCCACCTGGATCACAGACCAAATATGATTAGCATCATGTACATATTTCTTCAATAATGAAACATGAAAAACATTGTGCCTTTATAGTGGGAGGGAGTGCTAGCCTATAGGCTATAGGTCCCACTCTATCTAAGACTTAAAAGGGTCCACAATACTGAGGTTCCAATTTGGCACAGGCTCCCATTCTCAGGGAAATATTCCTAGGTGTAACTTTGAGATAGACATGGTCTCCGGTATTGAAATCTCTGGGATTCCTCTTTCTGTCGGCGTAACTTTTATTTCTATCCTGAGAAATCTTCAGATTCTGTCTTATCTGAACCACTTGTTGTTCCATTTATTTCATCATGTTGGGTCTGATTGTAATTATATCCACTAGTTTACTCCAGCTGATTGGAATCTTGCACTGTCTACCATAGAGGGCTTCAAAAGGGCTCATCTTCAAGGATTCCCAATAATCGTTGTTGTAGGCAAACTCTACCAATGGTAGGTAGTATTCCCACTTCTTAGGATGATTCATTACATGCATCCTTAGCATGTATTCTACTATTTGGTTCACTCTTTCTATCTGTCCATCATTTTGAGGGTGATAAGTTGTGTTGAACAACATTTTTTTCTCAAAATTGGCCATTAGGGATTTCCAAAAGCTTGAAGTGAATTTGGTATCTTGGTCACAATTTCCTTGGTCATTCCATGCAGTCTAAATATCTCCTTCATGAATATGTTGGCAATATCTATGGCCTTGCAAGTTGATTTGACATTAATGAAATGAGCAGACTTACTCAGTTTGTCCACCACAACCATGACGACATCATTTTGCCTAGTCGACTTTGGTAATCCAGTGATGAAATCCATGGAGATGGTTTCCCATTTCCATTCTAGGATCGGTAGGGGCTGTAACAATCCTGCTGGATGTCAGTGTTTTGTCTTAACTTGTTGGCATTCTAGGCACTTATCTAAATAGTTAGCTATGTCTTTCTTCAATCCAGGCCAATAGAATTGTTTCCTAGTGGTCGTGATCATCTTCTGATATACTGGGTGACCAGTATATGGTCTCTTATGTAGTTCATCCATTATGAACCTCTTCAAGTCGTCACACTTTGGAATATAAAAATATGTTTCTGTAAGTCAGCAACCTTTCCTCGAGCATCTGGTAGCCTTCATACTTTAGCCCTGTAGGATCTTTTCTTAGGTATGAAGTCATAGTCTTGAAGAATACATCTATCTCTTGCGCATTTCTGACTCTTTCCCTGACATCTGTTTCACATGTGCTTGTTGCTTCTAGATGAATCATTTTTATACTTCTGCTAAGAGAATCAACCACCTTATTTTCATTTCCTTTTATGTGTTTGATTTCGAAATCGAATTCACTTAGGATATCCATTCACCTAGCTTGCCTGGCATTGAGTTTTGGTTGATCAAACAGGTGTCTCAATCCACAATGGTCTGTCATAAGCACAAATCTCCTACCCAGGAGGTAGTGCCTCCACATTTTTAAAGCATGTACTATGGCAGCCAACTCTACGTCATGGGTCACATAATTAATCTTATGCTCATTTAATTTCCTAGACGTGTAGTAAATTACACGTCCCTATTTCATAAGGACTCCTTTGATTCCTTCCTTAAATGCATCTATACACATGAGGAAATAATTATCTGGGTCTGCAATATTTAGCATGGGTGCATGGGTCAGGAGGTATTTCAGTTCTTGAAATCTTTCTTCACATTTTGATGTCCAAATGAATTTAATCCCCTTTTTCTGAAGGGCAGTGATTGGACAACCAATTTTGGAAAACCCTTTTATGAACCTTCTATAGTGTAACATACCCAGCCAACCACAGGTCGGGGCATGCTACCTTCAAGCCCGCCCTTGAAATTCTTTCTCTTACATATACCTTTTAAAATTTAAGGATGCATAAAAGAAAAGACTTTAATGACATGCACAGCAATATCCAGCAAGCATGCATAGTCTAAAATTAAATTAAACAATAATTAAATATACATAGAAGAAATACATTCATATACATGTAAATGATACCATAACAAAGAGCACCTATCTTTATGAAACATGACACCAACTGGCTACAGAAAAAGGATGTTTCACCCAACCGTAGACACTACTATTTCAAATCTCAACAGCAGCGTCACCCGCGAGCCAGGGCTATGAATCCACAAGGATGGTTCCATAGTTTTACTTGGCTTCCCAAACCAATCAACACTCAATCTCTCACAGGATTCCCATCTCTCACAGCAATCCAAGTACCCAACTTTCTTCTACCCATCTTGCACCACCCGAGAGAATGAACCTCCACCCTTCTCTTCCACGTAGTCCCTTGGGAATCCCTTCTCCTTATTCAGGCTCTAGTGCAACTAGTCCAGAATATCAATGATGGAAATATCAGGACTTGCAGCTATGAGAAGCAATGGACACAAGCCAAAGCATATCCAACATGCAGCCTCAGGTCATGACTAGATCACACCAGCGACCACTAAAGCCAATTATCCTCTGGCTAATATTCAACAGTTCGGCTCCCTTTCCCAAGCCAAGATGCAAATGATAGATTTGTCAATGAATGGGTAAGTGGGTGCATGGAGGTGTGTGCATGAAAGTGCGTGAGGGATAGAATGGTGTGAATGTAGAAGTGAAGGAGAAATTGATCCAATGACCAACCCCCCATCAGACCAGAGGCAGGTTTAATTAATTTTGGGGGGAATCAATAACCTCCTGGCCTTCCCCAAGAAGCTCATGTAATTGATCCCCTCCCTTAGACAAAAATGGTAATTAGAATACGAATAAACACTTATCCCCTCAAGCCCCCTCTCTGGTGGAATCATAGCCCCCTATAACTCTAGTCCTTGTCTGTCTAGTAGCCAACCGTGTATTTATTATTAAAAATGATAAAAACATTACATGTCTTGGGCACACTGGCCTTTTAATAATTGTTTAGGCACTCTGGCCTCTCAGCATTGTAATAATACATTATTTAAAATGGGGGTTCAAAACTCGGGGTGTTACATCCCCTCCCCCTCACTACCATATTTGGCCCATTTTGCGATGGTTGTTTCGACAATATTGCGACGTTATGTCGTTGATATGGAAACGAATTTAGAGTCTATGAAACATTGGTTTAGGTGACGTGGAATTTGCGATGAACTTGATCAAACATCGCATAAGCGACAATATAGCCAAACAATCTCAAACCAACTTTTTGTCTAAATTGTGACAACAACTTTTATAGTTAAACTGACGCATCAATACAAGCCATCGTCGCATATTTGATGACAACCTTTTTTTGTTTATGTAGCTAAACCGACACAACAATAGAAGTTGTCGTTGCATATTCGACACCACTTTTCATTGTTTATATAGCTGAACCGTCGCATCAATAGAAGATGTCGTCACCTATTTGACATTAACTTTTTGTTGTTAATGTAGTTAAACCGACACATCAATAGAAGTTGTCGTCGCCTATTCGACGACAACTTTCCGTTGTTTATATAGCAAAACCGTTGCATCAATAGAAACTGTGGTCTCATAGGAAACAACATCTTTTTAATGTTTATATAGCAAAACCGTCGCATCGATAAAATTTGTCGTCGGATATGCGACGACCAAAAATTATTTAGAAAAAAAAAATAAAAAATTATTTTGAGCATCAATTTTGATATTATTATTAATATTAATATTAATATTAAATCCAAAAGGGTATTGCATGAGCCCTGTATTGATTTCACAAAGCCTTTGGACTTCTTTGATGGAGCTTATCAAGGCTCTCCAAAAATGTGTGGGGATGGAGTCATACTCTTTTTAGATAATTACCACTTCTTCTCCTTAAAATACGGAGCAGGAATGGGAGCAAATAACATGGTTGAATTCTACACCCTCTAGATGTTGATGAAAGTGGCACTTGAAAAAAATATTAGGTGTTTGCAGGTTCTTGGAGATTTTAAGTTGTTGATGGATTGGGATAATGGAAAATTTAATATTACATATTTGGTCTTGGAGCCAATCATGGCACTATGCTTGCAGAAAAAATCTATGTTCGAGGAGGCCTCATTTTTCCATATCTACATGTATTTTAATAAAAAATAGGATATGTTGTCAAAATAAGCCATCATGCTACAAGGCTCCTAGTGGGAATGTGAATACAAGGACAATGCTCTACTAGAAGCTACTCAATTGTCTATGTTTTGATGTTTGGTTTATAGGTATTGGGGTAGATATAGAATTATGTTTTCTTGGAGGTTGAAGACGATTCTAGTTATGTTAGGTTTTGTCTAGATTGATTTTGTATGGTTATGTACGAATCATATATGGATCTCTTTTGGAAGATAAAATGTATATGTCTAGGTTAGTATTAGGGAAGATGAACTGAGCCAAAAGGCTAGATTATGTGTATTTTTATTTCCTACTGAGATATCAAATACAATGAGTTTTTCTTTGGAATATATATATATATATATATATACCCATTGTTTCAAGATGCAACTAGGAAAATTGAATTTCCATCTATTCAATTGTAAACCATTTTTCCTAATATGGACATTGCTTGGCCCTACTCTAAAGAAAGGTATATCATTATTTCAAATAGACTTGATCTATTGGTAAATAATTTTATCAATAAAGGATGACACCATATGGCCTGAGTCCACATTTGTTGGTCCTAAAACCTTTGGTTCTACTTTGAGCATGCGT
>JASDQU011440713.1:5214-17420 GCA_032191745.1 Picea mariana | reverse complement strand
CTTCAAAATATAACACAAGTTAATAATTAGTCGACAATTTCATTGAACAATTTAATAAAAAACGTTAGAGAACATGCTAGAAAAAAATTTATTCGAATTAAGTAAGATAATAAAATGAAATTACAATATTAATTTAAATATTACCTTGATGATTGGGAGGCTCATCCAATGTGAAGAGGATGTTGGGACATCCTCTCCAATCCATCCCCACGTAAGGGCATGGCACCATCATGAACACGTGATCTACCTCACTGGTTAATAGTTAAAGTGTCTCCCTAGAAATCCTAGTTGTGAAATCAGGCATGCCCCTCTTGGGCATCACCTCGCCCCGCATGTGCATATACACCTTAGTCATCAGCCTAGGAGGCCGATAGAAAAAATTAGGTCTCGTCTCTAGAAATCTCTCAAAAAACAAACAAAACAACTTTAAAGCAAATGGGAAGTTTTCCCTCCCATCTATCATAGCATGACATATATCCAGTTCTATACAAAATTGCCACAAGAAAATGAAAGACACCTAATAAGTCATGGCCTCTGTATCAAAGAATCAACATAATACAAAAGAGCACAACTAATGTTTTGACCATCACCATTAAAGTGTGCAATGGTCGACAATAATAGTGAGAGGTACCTAAAGTCCTCTGCACCGAACAAGGTGATTTGTAACTGTCCAACAACCACCTGAAAAATCACCAGGAGAATGTATATCACACGCAATATACCTTTGAGAGTAGGCAAGATGACTCTCAGCTACAACACCCAATGGGACATCAGGAAACTGGGGAAAATCCTCCCCTCTCCTAGATATCCCAGTGATAAAATAAATATCCTCCTTAGTGGGATGGTACCACTGATGAGGATCAACTTTGAATGCCTACTAATGGGCCTCCCATTGATGGATCAGTTGTGCAAGAAAGGATAAGTTCCCCTTAAGGTATGTATCCTCCTCGCAGTACTTGAGGAGGCCTACATTCCTCAAGAGGAACCATGTAGCTACACTAATAGGTCGACGTTACAAATCCCTCTCCCTCTCTCTGTCCTCCCACTTCTGAACCATATTGTACTGGTCAACTCTAGGTCTTCAGTGGGATGGTACCATTGATGAGGAATGACTCTAAATTTCTATCGATGGGCATCCCATTGATAGATCAGCTTCACAAGAAAGGTGGAACTCCCCTTCAGGTATGTAGCATCCTCGTAGTAATTGAGGAGGTCTACATTCCTCAAGAGGAGTCGCATAGCTGCAGTAATATACTGAGGGTAAAAATCCCTCTCCCTTTCTCTATCTGCCCACTCTTGAACCAGATTGTACTGATCAACTCTTTGTTTTTTCTCCTCCATGCATTGACGTCTCTACATAATTAACATATAAATTACATCAGCATCAGTAAATGAAAAATATATATTTTCAACAGTGCATCGCTTATAAGTATGCATCGGTGCATTTCGTATTACGATGCATGAACAAAAATGAACTATATAATTTTGGTGCACCTTGTAAAATTTATAGGGTGCACTGCTCATGGTGCAAGCTGAACGGCTCGAACGCATTGCGAAGAAAAAAAATACTGAAAAACAATGAAAATTTTACTCAATTTCACAATTTAATCCAGTAAAAATTCAATGTACAAAGAAATAAAGAATTTACACGGAAATTTTCTCATCGAGGAGGAATGGTTGGGATGTAGGGAAAAAATCCAAATTTGCCCACCATATGGAAAAATTGGAATCCCACGAACCGAGCACCAAATGAAAACAAGGCAACAATGAAAGCACTGAAGGCGGTGTGCTTCAGTTGGGAAAAGGTGGCATCGTTGTTGAGAGCTTCTTTTCACTGTAAATGGTAAAAATGGTTTTTGAACACCAATTTTTTTTTATTTACCCTTGTTTCAGTGCACTCGCATTAAGCGCACCATTGCAAACAATGCATCATTATTTAAAATAAAAAACCTAAGATGGTGCACCAGTGTGCCCAAGGGACAACGACGCATCATTATGCATTTTTAAAAGGAAAAACGCAATCACGGTGCACCCATTGTTTGCACACCGGTGCACCCATTTAGTGTGCATCATTGCTTGTGAGCTTATTTTATATGATGTGAATTGTTGTCTTATATTTTTTTTAAATAACTCTGCAATGGTGCACCATTGTCTATTAGCATTGGTGCATTGAGTTCTGGTGGCACATAGGTTCAATATAGACTTATAAACGCACCGTTAAAAAAATTTCCACTAAAACATCTGCCCACGCACCTACGCTAGTGACCTCTGCTACAAACAGATTTTTGGGCTATTTTTATAGGGACTTCCGCAAAAGCCTCTGCTATAGGGTCATTTCCTTGTAGTGAAACAACAAGATGATAACTAGATCTATACCATAATAACACCAGAAGGAGCACCCTTATTAAGATAACAATGCTCACTTGCCTCCTCGAGGGGGAAACCTTCAACAGAGAAGAGCTTTATTACAATAATCTCCAAGACAAAAATATTCAATACCCCCTACTCTTATTTATACTAATTCTACCTTCTACAGAAACTTCTAGAGGAAGATATTTCTAGAAGAAGAAGCTTCTATTAGGTCTTCTTACATTGACTTATTCTCCTTTATTTATTAGGATTTATTAACTAATGTCGGTCTTTATTACATAGAAAACATATCCTACTAAATAATGACCCATGAAGAGGGGTTAGGATCGGATCCTAACAAAGATATGTTTCCATTGATATAAGATAATTTCTTTGTTGTAGCCCGTGAAGTGAGAAAAGTCTTCCTAAAATTCAAGGTATGTGTAGTCGTACTATTTTATAGACCTTTGACACTTCAATCAATGATATCTCATAAACCAGGAAACAAAATGAAATTTCGTGAAAAAAAAAACCATTTGATCCAATAGAGAATCCTTTAAAATGAGCTATAATATGACTTCTAAATTTTTGTATAGAGTTCATGGAACCTGTAAAAAAAAACATTAGTTTCTCTCTTATTCGGACCCACATATCTGCAGTCCATTGTCCATAATGAAAATGTGGTTGCCAACACAAATGAATCACACAAAACAAAGGCTTGGCAATGGTTTTGAAACTCCTACCAATGGCATGAAGAAGGTTCACCATAACTCTCATTAATGGTCGCTTGGTCATCTCTTTCTCAATGAAAATAGCAACAACACTAGAAGAAAATATGAAGGAAATTGTGGAAGGAAGCAATGGGGGAGAAGGGAAGCATCACAGGAGAGATCATGGAGTTAACAAGAAAACCTATGCTTTGATACCACTGACAGGATGGGGATTGAATAACTCCATGCATTAATTTTTATTAATGTGATTCATACATAAATACATTGAGGTGACTCTTGGTTTCATCTTCTAATACGTCTGATGACTTTTGACATTCACCTATGAATTTTCATATTTCCCTAAATTAATATTTACAACTATTTTACAATTTTACAATAATCTAAAGGATTAGGTATCTAACAAGTAGCTTATCTAAAACTCTCCTCTATCTGGAATCAAGAGTGGAAAAACACAAATTGATTAGGACTGTTGAACTAAACTAAAGGTAATTCATGTTAGAATCAAGGACATGGAGGGTGAACTAGTTTGGTTCAAGAATCTAGCCCTCGATTATTACATTCAAAGGTTAGGATACAAAGTTATTTTTTAGAGTGATAGGCCTAGAGAAATCCAATGGTGGTGGAAACCACTATGGAAGATCGGGTCTTCGTTAAAGGTAATAATTTTAATGTGGCTTGCCTTAAAGATTATGGCCCTCACATGAGAAGTTATGCATAATATAAATAGATTGGTCCTAGAAGACATGCTTGATCCAAGGAGAGGGAGGGAACAATATGTCACCTAACAATATCATGTGCATATTGTATACAGGTTTGGAAGGAAAAACATGGTCTGACAAGGATAAGGGGAGGTTGGTAAGGTGAGTTAGTTGTAGATTTCTTCAATCAATGGTAGAAGAAGCTAGAGCATAAGGAATTTAAACCCCTCCCTTTCATAGTAGTATGAGATATTTAGCTTTCTAGGAATGTAAAAATCTTGGAGGATAGATACATCCCTACTTTTCAATGTGCCTCCCAATGTAGGTCAATTAATGCTAGTTATAAGTGCATTCCAAAGATATATCGTCATAAGAAGCTTACTCATGAGCCATTTAATAATCTTGGGGTTATTTTGTTGGTGTCATTTGGGCTCGATAATCCTCCCAACTATTGTAGAAAGAGATCCGATATTTCATTTTTTAAAAGGAAAATCTTTGTGGAAAGAAAAGGGATGCTTCCTCATATTTGTTGATGGTATCTTTAGGAAAGTCATGGACTTAGATTATAATGTGATGTTTAGTGGATTAAAATTAAACACGTATTAGCAAATAATTAACCAAATATCCAATAATAATAATAATAATTGGTTGTACTAACTCCCTAAATTAATAATATTTCAATTAAAAAACAAACTTCCATCAACAATTTATAAAATATTAATAAACATATTATATTATTAAAATTTTGTTTAACTTTTGTTCTAAAATTTTAAACGATGTTTTAAAAACCCATACATAATATGTAAATTTAAGTATGCTCATATATAGGTGGGGGTGGTCATTGACTCAACGTATTGAAGATACAATTCAAATTTTAGTATGCTCATACATAGGTGGGGGTGATCATTGTATTGAATATGCAATGTTAAGAATGCTCTTGCATAAGTGGGAGTGGTGATTATGTTGAAAATGAAATGTGATTGTTAGTTATAATCATTTTTTTAGTATATAATTTTTTTTTAAATGAAAATAATGTATGTATGTGGTGAATTTGAATGGTGAAGGGTTTTCACTATAGGGAAATTTGAAGGGTGAAGGGTTTTTATTATGTAGTAAATTTGAACAAAGGTTTATACCTATATTGAATTTGAAAGGAGATTTATACTTTGTGATGAACTTGAAGGGTTTATTTGAATCATAAATGGTTGTTTTACCTGTGGTGAATTTGAATGGTGAAGGGTTTCTACTCAGCAATGATTGCAAAGGAGGTTTAAAATTTGAATAATGGTTTCCTATTGTGAGTAATTTTTTATTTTCTTTTCAATATGGTCATTTCACCACATTGTCTAAAACCTCAACCTATTAAGGGGAGGCCTACCAAATTCACCCTAAAGAGTCTTTATGAACATATAGAATCTTTAGAGAAAAGGAGAGTAGAGAGAGGAAAAGGAGAGTAGAGATAGAAGCAAAACTCCAAACAAGTTTGAGGCAATGTTTGATTCCAAATTTAGATTGTTGGAAGACAATATTCAACACATATAGAGGATATAATATTAGGGTTCAATACTCAATTGCATAAAATGGAGGATAGAATACAAAAGAAATGGAAAAATAAAAAAAAAATGAACCCAACAAGGAGAGGTAGAAGCAAATCTCAAAATGAGAGACAGGATTAAAGAGTTAGAATAAAAACTAACAATTAGTTGGATCATGAGCATAACAAGAGAGCCATAAACCTCATAATTTTTGGTATAAAAGAACAACAAGATGAATACATAGGCTAGCAATAATAAAAGAAGAACTAAAAAATAAATCACATATTGAAAGCATAAAGATAGGTTGATATGTGTCAAACTAAGTTCTAATGACCATAAATATGGAAAATATACAAGCTTAAAAGGGTCACCAATATTTATAAATGAAGACCTCATTCTAGAAGACCAAGTTGAATTAAGGAAGGAAGTCCAAAAGGTAAAAGAAGCCAGGAAGGAAGGAAAATACAAAATAATTAGAAACCAAAAAGTGATTGTTATGGATAGGGGATAGAGACCAAAATGATAATAATAAATAGGAATTTGGTACACATATATCAAATTTTAAATAATGCGAAGTAATACCTTACCTTCTTAAGGTTAGATAAATCAATTACTTCTCAATGGACATCATCATCATCATATTGGTTTAATAGGCACATTTTTATTTATTATTATGACTATAAATAAATATATATTATAAATTACTTAAGTAAATAATTATTATATTGTAAATATAGTTAATAATAGTTATTACCATGGTTTATTTTGGGGATTAGGAGGAATGATTATTATAATCCCCACTCAATTTCATTTCTGGCAAGTGACATGTTGAGCTCTTGATGAGTATATTGTTCTAATGGCTTTGAACCATGTTGTGGACCAGTCTTGTGCCCTTACTCTAGGTATCATCCCCAAAAATAGGGGCTCGAGATTTCTAGGGTTTATTCTACGTATAATCCTCAAAATGTCATACTTGAGAGTTTTCCTCCATCAGTGTAACCTGGAAAAAAAATAGATTTAATACTAGTTAGGATTAAAAAAATCATATTTTGAATAAAATTAAAATCTCTAATTGAATATTTGTAGAAGATGATTTTGAGTAGAGAAGATAATACTTCTCTCAACCACTTGAGTTAGACCAAGTGAATAAAATTAAAATGTATGTGTGTGTGTGTGGACCAAGTGAATAAAATTAAAATGTGTGTGTGTGTGTGTGTGTGTGTGTGTGCGCGCGCGCGCACGCGCGCGCGTGTGTGTGTGTATATATAATTTTTTTCCACAGAAAAAATTTGTAATTTCATTAAATTGGTACAAAATTACATTTGTAGATATATATTGGCTATGGAGGATAGCCAAATATATATTTCCTTGATGGGATCACTTCCATAACTAAAATTTTCAACAAAAACAAAAAAAGAATAACAGTCTTGATGTAAATCCATACACCTTTTGATACATATTTCACATACTGTGTCACTCGTTCACATATCATATACATTAAACAAAAGCATGATTTATATATCATTTTACAAAAACATCAGACCTGGAAATCCAAAAAGGGATGAAGCTCTCCTAAAGTAGATCATCCTGAAAAGTTTTGTGATAATTAAAATTTTCCTCTGTTGTATGTTCTGTGATGTGCCATCTGCCATACTCTAGTTGTGAGGCTTCTTTGGAAAGCCTATCAGACATTTTTGTTATGTTCCCTGTAGATATGAGAGAAAGAAATAGTGTCAAAGGTAGTGATAATCCTCAGAACTTCCTCGAGAATAGGAAAAAGAGAAGCAATATGACAATTTTGATTTTGGTTCACCCAATTGATGATTAATAAGGAGTCCCTAAAGACCTGCAATGTTTTGCATCCTTTTTCCATAGCAAATAAAAGTAACAGTTTTAAGGCCATAATCTCAGAGTAGTTGTTTGTACCATCCCCCAACCCATCCTTGAGAAGAAAAACATGATGTGCAGATAAGTGTAGACATCCCCCCCCCATAGAGTAAGTGATCTTCTGAAGTTGCCCCGTCAAATAAATCCCAAGGTCATCCTTTGTCAAACCGTTCCACCTGAACCCCTCAAGTATTTCCCAGACCCTTTCTAACCATCAGTTTTAGATGAGCAAGGATGCCCAAGTAGTTAATGGTCACACGAAGTGGCAATTGTGGCTCATCCTGAAATAGTGTGGAGTTCTGAGCAAGCCAAATACCCCATGAAGCAATCAGGGGAAAAGCCTTAAGGTCTTGGGGGGTCCTCGGCGAGAGCCATACCATCAAATCTTCTTCAAAGGATACACCATGTCAGGCACCAATGGCGGAGTTCAATTTAGTTGCTTCTGCCCATACTGAAGTGGTGAAAGGGCATCACATAAAGAGATGGTCAACTGATTCCTCCTGTTATTTACAAAGAGAACACCAGCTCAGGACATTGAATTGTTTCTTCTGTAGGTTTTCCCACTTTGGATTTTTGTTCTCCAAAATTGTCCATGCCAAGGTTTTTCCTTTAGCTGGGCATCTATGTTTCCAAATTTTTATCCACCACCACTTTTCGTGTTGTTGCAAGAAATCAATGTTTAAATAAACATAACCATATTTTGAGGTATAGACCCCGCCCAGATCCCCATCCCAAAGGAGCTCATTCTCCTTCTCGATCAATTGAATGTTTTCTCTCCTGAGAGCACTAATATATCGAATCCCCAACCCAGCCATGAGAAGAAAAACATGATGTGAAAAATAAGTGTAGACATCCCCCCTCCCATAGAGTAAGTGATCTCCTGAATCTACCCCGTCAAATAAATCCCAAGGTCATCCTCTCTCAAACCGTTCCACCTGAACCCCTCGAGCATTTCCCAGACCCTTTCTAACCATCAGTTTTGGATGAGCAAGGATGCCCAAGCAGTTAATGGCCACATGAAGTGGCAATTGTGGCTCATCCTAAAATAGTGTGGAGTTCTGAGCAAGCCAAATACCCCATGCAGCAATGATGGTAAAATCCTTAAGGTCTTCAGGGGTCCTCGGCGAGAGCCATACCATCAAAGCTTCTTCAAAGGTACACCATGTCAGGCACCAATGACAGAGTTCAATTTAGTTGCTTCCGCCCATACTAAAGTGGTGAAAGGGAATCACATAAAGAGATGGTCAACCGATTCCTCCTGTTATTTACAAAGAGAACACCAACTCAGGCCATTGAATTATCACTTCTGTAGGTTTTCCCACGTTGTATTTTTGTTCTCCAAAATTGTCCATGCCAAGATTTTTCCTTTAGCAGGGCATCTATGTTTCCATATTTTTATCCACCACCACTTTTCATGTTTTTTCAAGAGATCAATGTTTATTTGAACATAACCATATTTTTGGGTATAGACCCCGCCCGGATCCCCATCCCAAAGAAGATCATTCTCCTGCTCAATCAATCGAATATTTGCTCTCATGAGAGAACTGATATATCAGAACCCCAACTCAGCCATGAGAAGAAAAACATCATGTGCAGATAAGTGTAGACATACCCCCCCCACAGAGTAAGTGATCTCCCGAATTCGCCCATCAAAGAAATCCCAAGGTCATCCTCTATCAAACCATTCCACCTAAACCCCTCAAGCATTTCCCAGACTCTTTATAACCATCGGTTTTAGATGAGCAAGGATGCCCAAGCAGTTAATGGCCACACGAAGTGGGAATTGTGGCTCATCCTAAAATAGTGTGGAGTTTTGAGCAAGCCAAATACCCCATGCAGCAATGAGGGTAAAATATTTAAGGTCTTGGGGGGTCCTTGGTGAGAGTCATACCATCAAAGCTTCTTCAAAGGATATGCCATGTCAGGCACCAATGGCAGAGTTCAATTTAGTTGCTTATGACCATACTGAAGTGGTGAAAGGGTATTTCTTAAAGAGATGTTCAACCGATTCCTCCTGTTATTTACAGAGAGAACACCAGCTCGGGCCATTGAATTGTCGCTTCTGTAGGTTTTCCCATGTTGGATTTTTGTTCTCCAAAATTGTTCATGCCAAGATTTTTTCTTTAGCTAGGCATCTATGTTTCCATATTTTTCTCCACCACCACATTTTGTGTTGTTGCAAGAGATCAATGTTTAACTGAACATAACCATATTTTTGGGTATAAACCCCGCCCGGATCCCCATCCCAAAGGAGTTCATTCTCTCGTTCAGTCAAACGAATATTTTCTCTCCTGAGACCACTGATATATCAGTCCCAAGTTATTACTTCAACCCCTACTAAACCCAGTTTTCTCCCATCTCTCCAGCCTTGATGCCAAATATTTGTGGTAAGAGGACCCCCAACCTGAGCCAAATAGAAATATCCCCCTCCATCCAAGGTTGAGCAAAGATCAATAGTAAGTATGTGCTCTTTAATGCATCCTTCCCAGGGGTCACGTCCAATTCTGAGAAAATTTTGAGACCCAACCTTCCAGGCTAATCCATTTTCAACCACATCAAATGAATTTGGTACCGCCTTCCACATAACTGATATTCCCATCATCTTAGGGCTAGGGCGCTGGAGCCATTCCAACAAAGAGAGTGGAGTCACGTACTTCTAAAGGACTACTTTGGTCCAAAGGTTGTTTGTGAAAATCAGTCTCCACACTTATTGTTTTGCTAATGCTTTGGAAAACGGGAAAATATTCTTTAACCCCCATAACCTTTGGTTTGGAAATTCTCTCCCAATGAACCAAAGGAATCACCCAGTTTTCCGACTTTCCCCTCCATAGTTAAGAAAAGGACAATTTTCTAGCTTTTTCCAGAATTCCCTTTGGAATACAAGAGAGGGACATCCAGTAAACTAGGATTTATTCCAGTACCGACTTGATAAATACTAATCTCCCTTCCCTTGACAGCCATTTATCACTCCAAACCTTCAGTATTTTTTCTAATTTTTCCAAAAGCCACATCCAGTCAGTCTTCCGATAATCATTGGGTTTTAAGTGAAATCCAAGATATTTCAGACCATCGCCCAAACCCTGCAATTGAAAGGGGACCTGATCCAATAAGTGTTGAATAATGTCAGCCTCAACCAGAGAGAAAAAATACTGGATTTTTGTTCAATAACCTGCATAGCAATTGCAATTTTGAACATAGTTAGACCCTCAATTAATATGTCAGTTTCTCACTTCGAGCCATCACAAAATATTAGGATATGGTCACAAAAAGAAAGTGAGTGATGTTCATCCCATTAGATATTTTTATACCTATGAATCTCCCAGCCAATTTCGCCCCTACCAGGAAACAACTGAGTCCTTCAACTACTAAGAGGAAGAGTAAAGGAGATAGAGAGCAACCTTGACGTAATCCTCTTTCCGCTTGAAAAAAAGAAGATGTTCATCCATTGAGAAGAATGGAGAAGGAAACTGAGCTCACACACCCCATCACCCTGTTGGAAAAGTCCAACCTGAAACCCAAGTGAATCAAGATCATTCTAAGGTACAACCAGTTTACTCGATCGAAATCTTTGGATACGTCGATTTTCACCACAACACCTTTGAGCTTCCTCAGTTTAATATTTTGAACGCCTTTGTGTGCTACTCCAATGGCCTCATGTATCTATTTACCTTCCAAGAAGCCAAATTGTTCACAAGAAATGTGTTTTGAAAGGATCACCTTTAGCCTTCTACTGATTACCTTTGATATTATATTGTACAGGCAGTTGCATAATGAAATAGGTTGAAAGTCTTCAAAGGAGGAGGGATTATTTGTCTTTGGAATGAGAACTAATAAGGTAGAGTTAATTGGGTTATGAATGTGACCGTTCACCCTTGATTCCTCTACCACCTTCAGGATATCAGGTCCAAGAACATCAAAACATCCCAAATAAAATTCGTTAGGCCATCCATCTGGCCGTGGCTTTTGTCTTTTTGAAAGGAGTGAAGAAGTTCCATTAGTTATTTTTCAGAAATAGGAGCTAGTAAATGCCCTACTTCGTCCTCCTCAACAAATCGAGGGAATAACTAAGCCACCTGTACAATTGCTGCAATAGACGAACCCTCATGCGCTTTAAATAGATCCTTGAAATGTTCAGTGCCCAAATCGGTCAGTTCTTCGAAGGAGGTTACCACCTCCCCATTCCAATCCATTAAACCCAAAATGGTATTAGCCATTTTTCGACCTTTGGCAAAGGCTTGAAAAAAATTAGTGTTATCATCTCCACAAAAGAGCCATAATTCCCGACTCTTTAGCCTCCATTGTGCTTATTTTTCTTCCAATAAAACCCTTCGCCTTTTCTCCAAACCATACAAAAGTCCTTCGGATTCTTGACTAGAGAACCCCTGGCCTACCCCATCTTGGAGCTATAACAACATAGATTTTATGTCTCTCAAATCTCGATCATCCTTGAGATTTTTCTCCCTAGCCAAGCATTTAGTCGCTTGTTTCAGTATTTTGAGGTTCTCGACAAACTAGACCACTGCAGGCACCTGATTTCCTTCCATTATTGGCACCCACATCTCCCTTACTATTTCTTGAAAGGATGGATCTGAGATCCAGCCCTCAAAAAATTTAAAAGGGCTCGACACCCTCATATTTTTGTCCTTGAGGTCTAGCAGGATCAGAAAATGGTCGGATTCCCCTCCAAAATCTACCCACTGGTAAACCAAAACAAAGGAATCTAGGAACTCGTCAGTGAGGAGAAATATGTCCAGACACTTAGCCACCCAATCATTCCCAACCCTTCGATTGCACCATGTGGGGGTTAGTTTTTTAGGTTCAACGTCCACAAAACCCACCTAGTCCATGAAATTTAGAAAGAATTTTTTTAGGGGTTCCAAGCCAGCTCAGAGACCCCACACCTCTTAGGCCCCTAAAGAGAAATTGAGGTCTCCACGAAGTATAAGATTCTTATCCTTGATCCACTCGCAGTCAGCTAAATAATTCTAGTAACGTTGACATTCTTG
>JASDQU011440712.1:0-10306 GCA_032191745.1 Picea mariana | reverse complement strand
TCGCCAATGGCACCAATCTCCTGCCACGCGTCCTCTCAGATGGACGGTCTCGATTGTGTCAGGATTTCGGGACTTCCGATGTCCTGTTTCTTTTGACCTTGGGAACTCCGATTTCCCGATTGGCGATATTCCGACTCGCTCTTGATTTCCGACACCTGTCCCTCAGATGGACGGTCCCGATCCCTTCGGGATTTCGAGACTTTCGATCTCTCATTTCCTTTGACCTCAGGAAATCTGATTTCCCGATGTCCAATATGCTGACGATGCCTTGATCTTTGACACCCGTCCCTCAGATGGACGGTCCTGATCGTTGATGCCTCTGCTGACATCACACGTGGTTTGACACGTGTTAGATCCTACCACGTGTCACTCTGATTCGTGACTTATATGTGCATGAAGTGTTGAATATGCCTGACACCTGTCATTCCCTGGTTGTGCCATGTATCCCTTGCTGACGTGGTCTGCTGTCATGAGTTGGATCAACGGTCCAGATGTAATCTTGGCTCAACGGCTGTGATTTACATCGTGAAATTGCATATCGCGATTTCGGGGTTTTCGTTGTCATTGTTCACGAGACTCGTGAAACTCTGAGTCTGGATTCTCCGATGAAGCCTCCTATCTACACGTGGATGGTCCCGATCTCTGCTTGATTTAACGGCTGCGATCAAATCGCGAAATCGCATATCGCGATTTTGGGGTTTTCGTTGTCGAGTGAACTGGACATTTCAAAGTCCCAATCGCCGAATCTCCGATGACTTATCTCTCTCGTATCTTTTGTAGATCTGATGGCTGTCGGGTATCCGCTTCCAATATGATGGCGTAGATCACTTCTTCTGCATGCCAACTCCTGCACTTAACATCTGTGCAGCTTCTCCCGATCCAATAGCTGTCGAGATTTTCGAGTGTGATCCGATGGCTCTCGGTCTCTTTCCTGTGCTCCTTGCGTGTATAAGAACGCTATTCCTCTTGAGCTTATTCTTCTCGAATCCTTAGACTACGACTTATTTCTTTTGCTCGACCTTGACCATATTCCTATCGGGTCGACTACCCTTCATCACTTTGCTTGGATATTTCTCTGTCATCATCTAGCTTCTTCTACCATAGACGATTGCCATCAATGACAACCTTGACATTCTGCATCCCTGCTATTTCCATATTTCCAACACCACTGATCCAAATTATTTTTGACATGAAATGAGAGCGGAGATATAATAAAGAAATGTACAAAGATATTTCAAATATCCAATAATATAAAATAAATGTATCAGAGATGCAACCATAAACATAGAGATACAGTAATACACAATTTTCTATTAATGAGAAAAAATGTACAAAGACTGTAAAATACAGAGTGAAAGACTCGCTAGAATGGTGGCATCTTATCTCTGAGAAGAGATGTGTCTGCTACTCGCATATGCCAGAAGATGATTTTACAATGAGGCTCCAAAGGAATTTTTTATCATAAATAAAATCCAAAACCCTAACCCCGGAATATGAAAAGCCAACTGTTTTGTGGACCCCGTTTTGGGTAGTTTGGTGTATCAACTTCCCGGGGGCATAACTTTGTCATACAATCTATGTTTGGGGTGCACAATAGCTCGTTGTTAAGGTATATTAGAGGAGATTCATTTAGGGGGCTCAATCAAAGCCTTCAAATATGGCCCCAGAAGCTAAAAATTTCTAAAAATAGTAAATTACCAAAATTGCGAGAAAATTGTTTTGAGCCAGTTGGAAAAGGTGGGTGGCCACTGATATCCACCTAGATCACATAGTCATACAAAGAAAGAAATGTATCAGAGATGAAACCATACACATAGAGATACAATAATACACAATTTTTTGTTAATGCGCGAAAATGAACAAAGACTGTGAAATACAGAGTGAAAGACTCGATAGAATGGTGGAAGCTTATCTCTGAGAAGAGATGTGTCTACTACTCACATACGCTAGAAGATGATTTTACAATGAGGCTCCAAATGCCTTTTTTATCATAAAGAAAATCCAAAACCCTAACCCTGGAATATGAAAAGCCAATAGTTTTGTGGACCCTGTTTTGGGTAGTTTGGTGTATCAACTTCCCAGAGGCGTAACTTTTGGCATACAATCTTTGTTTGGGGCGCACGATATCTCGTTGGAAAGGGATAATAGAGGAGATTCATTTAGGGGGATCAATCAGAGCCTTTGAATATCATTGAGAATCTCTATCCCAAAAAACCTTCATTTAGGCCCTCAAAATGGCCTCGGAAGTTAAAAACTGCTAAAAATAGTAAATTACCAAAAGTGCCAGAAAACTATTTTGAGTTAGCTGGAAAAGGTGCGTCGCCACCAATATCCACCTGGATCAATCCTGCCTCCTTAGGAATAAATGGTCTCCATTGCGTTGAGTTCTCAGGGGAGAGGGAAAAGAGTTTGTTGAATCTGCATCTTGATGAGTTGCTTGCCTTGATGGAGAAGTTGTGTTGCTT
The DNA here is from genome assembly GCA_032191745.1 of Picea mariana. Classification (NCBI taxonomy): domain Eukaryota; kingdom Viridiplantae; phylum Streptophyta; class Pinopsida; order Pinales; family Pinaceae; genus Picea; species Picea mariana. Next base: position 7,841 of record JASDQU011440712.1, on the reverse strand, counting down.
AGCTTGTTGAAGGTTGTTACAAACATGTGGCTGGAAGGGTTGGAACTTTTTAACCAATTTGGCTACATGAGATATTTGTGTGAAAAATGAATATTTATACTCTGTTGCAATCTTGTAGACCTGCTTCTGTTGGATAGAAGGTGCTTGGGCCGAGGATGTAGTGGTTGTATTATCCTTCAGTTCACCTTTTGAAAATATTATGAAGAAGCTAGATTTTGTAGTATGAGATACTACCTTGCAGCACTGTTTAGGTGGAACAGTAGTTAGAACTACCTGTGGTATTCTGTAGAGATGACCCCCCATAGAAACAATGATAGTGGGGTCGAGACTCATAAACAACATGGTGCTTCCACATATATGGTTGGCCCAAGAGAACATCACAGACATCCAGTGGGGAAACATCACATAATACCTCATCCTTAAATGGTTGGATGTTGTATGAAAATCAACATTGTTGGCTGACATAGAGATCTCGTCTCTGGTGAAGCCACCCGATGTTGTATGGCTACAGGTGTAGTGTTGTCGACAATCCCAAATGCTTGACAACCTCTGCTGAGATGAGGTTCTTCTGGCTTCACTATCAACAATAAAATGCAGCAGGGTCCCCTTCAACCACATCTTTGAATGAAAAAGGTGCTCCTCCTCTTCAGGATCTGTTGGTTCTTCTGGTTGAATTGTTGCGGTCACGACAATAGCAGTGGGGTTTGCGTCGATGATATGTCTTTTACTAGTATTTACAAAATCAGATTTTAAAATAGGGTTCAGCTCCTTGTCTTTGATCTTGACCACCCATGACTATTTTCATGGACATTCCTTGGTGTTGTGACAAGGGATTTTTTGGAAATCACACCATTTTTCAGTTTCCTTCCTTGTCTTCCCGTGACCATTCTTTTCCTGTGGATTGGATGGGTTTTTGGGAGACTGTTTGTTAGGGCCATATTTATCATAATTTGGTTGTTGCATATTTGAAGACCCAAACTCCTATTTGATATGGTGCTTAAATGTTTTCTTGATTTTAACAACATATCGATAAGTAGCACCGAGTGATAAGATGTCCAGAAAATCCATTTCAGTTTGGATGTATCTATGTAGAGCCCCACGGTATTTCAGAACCAAATTTCATTCAGACTATTTGATACCCATCTTGGTGTGCAAGGTATGGAAGGTATTGGTGAAATTCAAAACTTCTTGGCCCCTCTCTTGCCACATTGTGGTCCATCTCATGTATTGGTCCTCATAGTTTCCAACAAGGTAATATTGTTCCTTTTCTACATCCACAAAAAAATCCCAAGTGGGCTCGACCCCATATATTCCAGACTCCTCTGTGGAACTTTTCTCCCAGTAAGTTTCCCACCAATGTTTGACACGGGGGAGATATTTAAGGAGTGTGAAGGTGATCTTTTCCCGTCGAAAAAATTATGAACAGAGAAATAACCTTATAACAGATTTAACCATTTGTCTAGGACATCCACATATATCTGACCTTCAAATATAGGAATATCAAAATTAACCTATACCTTGAAAGGAGAGGTGCTTCCAAAGTGGTTGTTTGATGAAGATGTTCCTGTTGCTATCGACAGGCGTTGAAGGATGTGATAAAATTTCTCCATCTTTTCGTCCCTTTGTCGCGTGAGAGCTTCCTCAAGCAAGATATTGATAGAATCGTGTGCTCTGTCATTTTTCTTTTCTTATGCCATGGAGAGGTTTTCTTGGGAATGTGAGAGAGATTGTATTCAAGAGAGACAAACTCAAGACCCAAATTTCTATACTCAAACCTCGTTGGAGACATGCACTAAAAAACGATTAAGAGCAACGTGCTATGACACCACTGATCCAAATTATTTTTGACATGAAATGAGAGCGAAGATAAAATAAATAAATGTACAAAGATATTGCAGATATCCAATAACATAAAATAAATGTATCAGAGATGCAACCATAAACATAGAGATACAGTAATACACAATTTTCTATTAATGAGCGAAAATGTACAAAGACTGTAAAATACAGAGTGAAAGACTCGCTAGAATGGTGGCATCTTATCTTTGAGAAGAGATGTGTCTACTACTCACATATGCCAGAAGATGATTTTACAATGAGGCTACAAAGGAATTTTTTATCATAAATAAAATCCAAAACCCTAACACCGGAATATGAAAAGCCAATTGTTTTGTGGACCCTGTTTTGGGTAGTTTGGTGTATCAACTTCCTGGGGGCATAACTTTGTCATACAATCTATGTTTGGGGCACACAATAGCTCGTTGGAAAGGTATATTAGAGGAGATTCATTTAGGGGGCTCAATCAGAGCCTTAAAATATGGCCCCAGAAGCTAAAAATTTCTAAAAATAGTAAATTACCAAAATTGCCAGAAAACTGTTTTGAGCCAGTTGGAAAAGGTGGGTGGCCACCGATATCCACCTAGATCACATAGTCATACAAAGAAAGAAATGTACACATTATATTAGGGTATGTATAGACTACATGAGACTTAATTCTTCCTTTGTGCATGACCCTTTTTCCACACCTTTTACTAACAAGGTGCTAGAACATGTTGCGGGGAAAGAGTCTTACTCATTTACAGATGGATTTCCAGGGTCTAACCAAGTGAGAATTACCGAACAAGACAAAAATAATACCAAATTCATAAGAAAAGGGGGGTCATTTTCATATAATGTGATGTCCTTCAGTCTAAAGAACCCCCCTGTAGTTTTCTCCCGGATTGTAATAACAACCTTCTGAGAATTTATTCACAAATTTATAGAAGTTTATATGGATGACTAGACGGTGTACAATCTATTGAAAGAACATCTAGCGCTACTATAGATGATGCTTGATTAGTGTAGGGAACTGCAGATGTATTTAAACCTCAGAAAGTGTATCTTCTATGTGCCACATGGAAATTTTTTAGGCCACATAGTATGCCAAGAAGGAGTGTTGGTAGACCCAACTAAAGTTGTGGTCATTTTGAATATGCCATGGCCTACGAGCACTAAACAATTGCACTCAACGTTGGGGTACACAGGGTACTATTGCAAGTTCATCAGAAGGTATGCGAATATTACTGCACCCCTGGAAACTCTACTAAAGAAGTCTTAATTGTTCCAATGGACACCAGAGTGTGATTGAGCGTTTGACATCCTAAAGGAAAATCTCAACACAACACCAATTTTGATATTTCCAAATTGTGAAAACGAATTTCATGTGCACGTGGATGCATCAGGTATTTCCCTGGGAGCCATCTTAGTGCAACCAGGTGATGGAAATACAGATCATCCCGTCTATTTTGCTAGTAGGAAGATATCACAAAGGGTAACCAGTCTTTGTGTTCAATGTCATGCATCCTTTATTGATATTTGTTTAGTTTAGTGTGTCTTGTTAATCATTCTCTTTTTTTTGATATATGATTCTTTGCTTGTGGGTTCACTAAACTAATAACCATTATTCTATTTTGTTTAGCTAGTCCAACTAAGTAATCCAGGGTCCTCTTTTTGCTCACCGAAGTGACAAAAGGAGCCCAACACTATGTTTTCATAGATGAATTTTGTGTTTTTTTCCTTTGTGAAATTACTGATTGGTTATGCCTCTACCCATTTGGTAAAGTACTTGATTGTTGTAATGATGTATTTTACCATAAATCATTTTTCTCTTCTTGGGAATGGATCGAGAAAATCGATTGTCAAAATTTCAAATGGTAAACTGGGGTTTACTGAATGTAAGGGAATTTCATTTTTCCATAATGGTCGACCTATCCTCTATCACTTGCCACATTTATTTATCTCTTCTCGACAATATTTGTGTATAGTCAACCACCAAAGACTCGCTTGGAGGATTTTCTTGGTTGTCATGTCATCTTGAAAGTGACCTCTTATTGGGCTAGTGTGTGCTTCATTACTTATGTCCTCACGTTCACGTTCTAATGCACATCTTAGAAAAATATTATCAAGTCCTAACTTATAAATATATACATTCATGATAGTTAATGGYKCACCTTTCATTGCTAGAATCTTTCGTTTCTTGTTTGGGAGACCTTAAGGTGCCTTTCCTTCTTCTAGAAAATTTGCAATTTCTTCTAGTTCTTTGGGAGTTGCCTCAACCCTGAATAAATTTTCATCTAGTAAATAATCATCTATCTTAGTCGGGTCTTCTCTTGTCTCCAGTTGGCATAAATGATCTGGGTCAACATTTTTTTTTCCCAATCAGACTACTACTTCAAAGTCAAATTCTTGAAAGTGTAGTAGCCATCAACAAATTTTCCCTTGACGGATCGGTTTGTTTACTAGATATTTTAGCTCTTGATGGTCGGTGAAAAATATAAAGGGATTTTCTAGTAAGTAGTGTTGTCATTTTTTAAGGGAAAAAATAACTTATAGAGATTCATGTTATGTCATCGAGTAGTTACTTTATTCTTTATTTAATTTCTGAATGGCATATGCATTTGGGTGGTTGACCATGTCATAATATGGTTGGGATAAAATTAAGTCAACAAAGACGTTGGATGCATCCACATGGACATGGAATCTCCTTGACCAATATGGGAATCTTATTATGGGTTCTTCTACCAATTTTCTTTTCAATTATTCAAAATTTTTGTCACATTCTTGGTTCCAATAGAATTCAAATTCTTTCTTTAATAGTTCCTCAATTGCAAAAGTGATGTAGGAGTAGTGTCGAATGAACCAAATTTTTGTAATATCCAGTGTGTCCAAGGAATATTTTAATTTGTTTATGGTTAATTGGTGATTTCAAGTTGAGAAAAACTTTGATATTCTCCTTGTTGACTTTGATTCCATCTTTGCATACGATATGGCCCAACAATATGCTTATAGGTGTGGAAAATATGCATTTTTTTATATTCAGGGACAAGTAAATTTTCCTGCATCATTCCAACATCCTTCTTAATCATTGGATGTGGTCTTCCAGTAGGATGTATATGGTCCAATCATGAAACCACATATTGTTATAACCCTAAATTGCACCATACATGCTTACCTGGCATCAGGCCATCTCAGATCCCTTCTTTGCCAAAGCACTGCTGAACAACTCTTTAAAAAACCTCTTTTATAAGGACCCACACGCCCTACTCCACTACTGCACGTGTGTACACGCTAGCTAACCTAAAACAGCCCGCATGGACTGACAAAAGCATGAAAAAAGGAAAGTTGTCGACGGAACACACAGCTCTCGGTGAGTTAAATAAAAATCCCAGCCATGCATGGCCGAGGGTTCATTCAAATACCTATCTTCTTCTAACCTATAAAAGAAGGGCTAGGGGTCCCATTTGGAAGAGGAAAAAATATAGCAAAGAAACACTACCCATTTTCATATTCCCATTATCCCAACCCTTTAACCATCCTTATGCCAGAAAAGAGACAAAGCAAAGAAGTTGGAGGACAGTTGAAGAGAAGCCCAGGATCAGGTTCATGGAGTGGTGGCCGGAATCGACTTTTTGCAAGTTGACTCATTCAAAGTAATAAAGAAAATGCTTTTCCCATCCCAATTCATGAGTTATTCATAATTTGTTAAGTATGTGTTTGAATTTCTAACCTGTTAGACTATAGGTAAGATGCATGTGTAGTTGTTTCTTGTCTTGTATGCAGGTCAGCATTGGAAAGGAGAACTGCAAAAAAGTGGTCAAGTGCGACAAGGGATCGACATCGAATGCCTGGAATGAGGTAAGTTGATATAGCCATGCTTTACTGAAAAGAAATAGTATTTAAGTTTGGGGACGAAGGTAGAAAGTATATTTTCTCTTGGTCATATCTGCATGCAAAGCATAACCCTATTTTCTAGTCTATAAGGAGATTTCCCACACAATACAATTGGCGACCATACTAGGGAAGTCTCTAGGGTTCTTGGAATTTTATTTTTTGGGTAGTTTTTAGAAAAAGACTGGTTTTGCTTGCTGGTTTTTTTTAATTTCTATAAAGTCTGAGCTAGCAAAGAGTCTGGTTCTCCATACCATCTTTCTCTGATTTGATGGAATGTGTTTTGTTAGGACCCACATAGGTACACGCAGCCTGCATAAGGTCTACACACGTGTACCTGTGTCCTACTCTCTTACAGCCCGCGTGTGAACACTAGCTGAAGAAGTAGCAGTAGCATGTAGAGCACAAAGAATTTTTGAGGCAGTCATCCTCTTCCCTATCAGAATCAAACATTCACAGGGGTTCTCTGGAATTTTTTCTGAGTCTTGATTGTTTGCAGTCTTATCTTAGATTGTTTTGCTTTATCATTTTTCCTTACATTATTTGCTTTTTCTGTTAAAAAGAGTGTCCAAGCCTTCAAGGGATCCTGGTTATCAATATCAGTGGTCTCTTCCTGGTTTTGGGTTGTCTTTTTTCATTTTTTCTCAGAGTTTAGAGATACACGCGGCCTGTACAAGGTCATCCTGCGTGTACACGCCCTCTGTCTCTATACAGCTCGCGTTCACATAGTTGCTGTTAGATTAACAATAACATGCTTGTGCATGAGACTTTTTGTTGAGGGTAAGGCAATCATCCTTTCCCTTGACGAGAATTATACCTCTTAGGCATTTGAATCTCTGTCTTAGAAGTCAGTAGCTTAGGATTAATCTTACCTTTAGCTTGCTTTTTCTCATTTAAAAGTTGTCATAAAAAAGAATTTTTTAGGGTTTTTAGACAAGTGTGAGAGTCATTTTTTAAAATTGCTAGCGTGTTATTTTTGACCTGATTCTTTGCAATCTGTGATTAGGCCAGAATTGGTTTTGTTGGTTTTTTCTTGTTGGTATTTTTCCTTTTTTTATTTATCAAGCATTTAAATAAATAAAAAATCTCTTTTCATTTTCTTGTTTGGTTGAAGAGTGTGTTTCTGCATTATTAGCCAGGGAAAAGTCATTTATTTCATAAGTTTTTGTAGTTTACTTAGATCATAAGTAGCTTGTAGTCAAGTGAAATTTCTTTTGAATTTGTTGTCAAAAATTCTTAGAAAATTAAAAAAATATTTATTTTGAAAAGTTGTTGAAATTTTGCATTAAGTAAAAGTTTTGTTTCTATCTTTTTTATTCATTTTTCGCTTTCAGCTTTTACACGTCATCAATTTCAATTTCATACCCCTTGACATAAGACAAAGCCATAAAATTAACGCTAAATCTAAAATTTATTAGACTTTATTGTTTGTAGGGTTCACCAACTAGTTCAGGATTAGGGCCTTGGATTAGGTTGGAGAGGAAACTCTTCAAGGCCATTTAAAATCAAACATTGGAGTCTGAGTTAGGGAGTGTCTAAGTCCAGTATCATGAAATTTATCTGGGACCCCCCTCTAACACAGGGGATAAACACAAGGTCGCGTGCGGAAAGGTAATGGAGATAACCCCTCCAAAGCTGGACCAATCGTAGTGGAGAACACATATAGAGGGCTTGTTTTGGGATTTCGTTGATTGCATTTTCCACTGAGCTTCATGGGTCTCAAATCCATTCGAGGTCCTTAGTTGTCTTCCGGACCACTTGCTATCGATACCCTTGACAGGTTTCAGGCTCGATACCCTGCTCATTGTGGTCTACCCGACTTTCGACTGTACTTGCCTGGTGACTGTTCGTGCGCTGGCAACCTAGTTGCCTATCTTTTATAGGGACATACACACATGACTGTGAGGGTATACCATGGTACCTAGGACAGACATCAGTCCACTCTTTTCAGAGTATACCCATAGGGTGCTTCCATGTTTGAGTTTCACTTGCACCAGTAAGTTGCTCTAGTGTTGGTTGTTGTAACTGTTCTTCCAATTAATTTAGTGTTTCCTTGTCTTATCATCTATGGAACTTTTTAGTGTGTGTTACTTTTGAGCGTTTAGACTACCTTAGAGTGTCTTTGATATTCTCAC
>JASDQU011440711.1:32735-45169 GCA_032191745.1 Picea mariana | reverse complement strand
GTGTATTGGTGTAACTCTTATACTATTGTTCATTGCTCATTGGATATAATTGAATGGTTTAAGTATAAGTTGAAATTTTTTATAAATTGTACTTCATACTGATTCACCCCCCTCTCAGTATCAACACAGATTACCACGCCAATGGATAAATTACTGAAAAAGTACACCAAATATCAGTGGAACCAAGAATGCCAACATAGTTGAAATATCTTGAAGGAGAAGATGCCGACTGCGCCAATTCTAGTATTTCTAGACCGGGAAAAACAATTTCATGTGCATGTGGATGCATGCAATAGCATTAGGAGTGGTGTTGACACAACTAGGAGAATGTGATATAGATCACCCTATTGTATCTACAAGTAGAAAATTATCAGATTCAGAATAGAACTACAACACTATAGAAAGGGAAGGATTAGCTATGGTGTATTCTTTGGAGAAATACATACATTACTTGTTAGGGAAACATTTCAAGATGTTTACAAATCATTATGATCTTAGATACTTAGTCAAAAATCTAGTGTTGGGGGAAAGGATATGTAGATGGCTACTTTTGTTCCAAGAGTTTGACTTTGAAGTTGTGGTGAAGCCTAGAATATTAAATGCATGACCAGATCACTTATCCAGGATAACTAATGAAGAAGAAATCAGTAACTTGGAAGACAACTTTCCAGATGCACAATTGTTTTTAGTACAAATAGCTGATGAATATTTTGTTGACATTATTGAGTTTTTGAGTACATGATTTGCACCAAGAGAATTTACTATTGCGCAGGAGAAAATTTTGGTGGTCATATTTGCAGACTATCAATTGATTACATGGAATTTATACAAGCTTGGAGCAGATAACATCTTGAGGATATGTGTTATGGAGCATGAAAGGCCTATCGTTTTAGCAGAACCACATGAAGGGATTGTTGGAGGACACTACGCAAGAAAAGATACCATGCAGAAGGTATTGCATGCAAGATTATGGCGGCCAACAATTCACAAGGATTCAAAGGAGTACTTTAAAAATTGTGATGTCTGTTAGAAAGTGGGAAAACCATCCAGGAGGGATGAGATGCCATTGAGACCTCAAGTAACCTTGCAAGTGTTTGATAAATGGGTAGTAGACTTTATAGTTCCAATTAATCCACCAACAAGAAGATCATGAGAAAGATATATTATTACAACGACAAAATACTTGAACAGATGGGTTGAGGAAGGACCAATAAAAGATTGTAGTCCAGATACTACAATGCACTTTTTGTTTGAACAGGTTGTCACAACATTTGGATGCCCAAGAATTTTGATGAGTAATCAGGGGACTCACTTTATCAACAACACAATTGAGGCAATGATGGAAGAGTTTGCCTTATATCATCAGAAGATAACTCCTTATCATCCTCGGGAAAATGGACCAGTTGAAACATTTAACAAGATTTTGGAGAATTCCTTGACAAAGATTTGTAATGAGAACAAAGATGAGTAAGATTTGAAGGTACCAACATTACTATGGGCTTACAGAACTACATGAAAGAAGCTAACGGGGAAAACACCCTTTAGGTTGGTGTATGGACAGGAAGTAGTAGTTCCCTTAGATTATTTGATATGAAGTTTGTGCATTACAACAATTACAGACATGACAGAAAAAGGCACAACGAATGAATGATTAGTTGAACTTATGGAATTAGAAGAATATAGAATCATAACTAGTTTCCATCAGGAGGTACATAATACAAAGGATAAATCATGACATAAAAAACAAATTAAGAAGAAGAACTTCAAAGTTGGATATCCAATTCTCCTGCATGACAGTAAATACTTGCAACACCTAGGACAACCTAGATTGCATTGGCTAGGGTCATACTAGATAAAGTTTGTCACAAACGGAGGTGTTGTACAACTAGAAGACTTAGCAGGAAAGGAGGTTCAAGGACTGGTTAATGGTAGTCGACTGAAACTGTATAGGGACAATTGACCCACTAACCCTCAGTAATTGCAACTCAGCACGTAGAATTGTACATATTGTAAATAGTAGGAAGAAAAATAAGAAAAAGGAAAGAAAAAGTAGCAAAAGAAGGAAAAGCAGAGAAAAGTAGAAAAATGAAGAAAAAACCAAAAATAAATAGTTAGAGGAATCAGTGATAGAATGATACTGGGAAGTTACTACACACAGTAGACAGTAAAATCGTGCGACAAAATTCAGGAGGTTGCATGTAAGAAAAGTAAACACCGCCCGATGGGATATAGAATGACTAGAAAAGTGAAAAATTGATGAATGGAAAAGAAAGGGTGCATCAAAGAATTAATGACAGAGTCTATAAAAGGGGAAAAGAAAGGGTGCATCAAAGCATTAATGACAGAGTCTATAAAAGGGGAAAAGAAAGGAAAACGTAAAATACTTGTGATTTTTGAGCAAAGGAGTGACATAGAAAATATGGTGCGAGTGAGTGAGAATTTTTGAAGAACCTAGTTGAGATCTACAACAATTTTTTCTCGAGACAAGAAAATGGTGCCGCCAAAGTTCGAACAACCTAGTCAATTCACGCAAAGGACCTAAAGCACTCACAGACTGCTGGAAGAAATGATTGGAGTGGTCGATGTGGATGACATTCCAATTGTAGAGACTGAATCTATTATTCCAACACGAATCAAAGAAGAAAACACAAAAGAAGAAGCATCGAAATTCAACCAAGTAGCGCAAGGCCAAAACCCTAGGATGAAAGCGAACCCTACCACATAAACCCTAGGAACAACACACATAGAGGGAGAACAAGGTGATGATGACAGTGATAAAACATAGTCTAATAAAACTGCAGCAGAGGAAAACCCAAAGGTCGAGGATGACCGTGCCACAAATGAGGAAATGCACGAAGAAGAAACCCTAGAAGAAACAACAACAGGGTCATCAAGGAAACATGCAATAATGGCATCAACACACATACAAACACAAATTTCGCTGTCAGTGCCCCACAACTCAGACTAAGTCATCATTGTGGAAGATATGTTGGGATGTGTTTCTAATTTGAGATATTTCATTCATGATGTGACAGAGGTCGCCAAGTTCCCAGAGCTTGCATAAGGGGTTTATATGGAAAACAAGGGGGTCAACATTGAAAGGAATCCTAATTATGGAGCTCAAACAATGGATAGTCGGACTTTACAACTCCGACATAATGAATTTATTGGAAATTCCTCACTTTGATAGGGGTAAAGATGTAAATGTAGGCGTCAAACATATTTTGGCGCGCTTACATAAAGGATTTATATGGATGTACAGACTTGTCCCGATAGATGTCAACCTAATTTCTAAGTTGACAGGATTACCGACAGATGGGGTAAAGTCAGAGCAGTACCTTAATGACAAAATGAAGGAGAAGACCATTGCAAAGGAAGTGAAAGCAAAGTTTGGCACAGACATAGGCAATAGAGGGACGATCATTAAGAATATCAATCACCCAACTACCAGATTTGCGACAAAGTTGATGGCCTGCAAGCTATTGAGAAAATCTCGCAAAGAAGAGGCACCTATAAGGGTAATCGTAGCAGCTGCGCAATGCACAAAAGGAATAGTTCTAAGTTGGGCATCGTATCTTCTCAACCTTTTCTTAGAAGACTGCATGGATGTGCAGGATGTTGGAATGAAGTTCCACTATTCCTGGCTGCTAATTTTGATAGTCTTGGAGGCATGGGAAAAACCAAAGTTCTCAATGTTTTTTGAAATGATAGAAAGATGTGGCGCAACGATATATGAAACCCTGCAACAAAACACAGATGCCAAGAAGAAAAAATCCAACTCAAGCATTTTTGACATGTATATTCAAGAGATGCAGGAAAAAATTACAAATACCTTGAGAATTTCAATTGAAATGGTGAAGGAGCATGAGGGGATAGCCAACTTTAGAGCATCCAGGCATAACACATGGATACAAGCCATAAGAGACCCTAAGAAGACATGGCTCAAAATGCAGTATTTATGAGATTAGATTGAAAGAATAGCCATTAGAATGTGTTTGTGGAGATTATTTATTTGATTATTGATTAAAATATTACAATTCAATGCAAATTCTTGAACCACTTTGTGGTATGAATTCTTAAGTTCTTTTTCCTTTTAGTGCCAAAACTTAAGTCACTTTGATGCAAATTTTGAAGCATAAAAGATTTTTTGAGCCTTTCCCTACCTAGCTTGAAAGAATCTTTCAGGCCATTCTCTTCTTAACTTATATTGAAAAAGTAAATGCATATTAACAATTTCTTGTCACAAATATCTTTACCTTATGCACCTTTTTTTGAAAAAGTAAAGTAAAAGTTATTCCTTCATTCTTGTTGGTTTTAACATTTTCTTAATAAAAAGAAAGTTGGCTCTTTTTCTTTATCGACTGAAAGTAAGGTTGGAATAATATTATTTTCACCATCATAAAATGTAAAGTATAAGATAGTATATACAAAGCCGTCTTTCTTCTATCTCATTAATTTATTTAAATTTTTATTTTCATTCTAATTTTGGTTACCCCGATTAATATGAACTTTCATTTCCATTTTAATAGAGAATGCACATATATCAATATCAATTGGATCCATGAAATACACATAATATATCAATTGGATTCATGAAATATAAATGTAAGTAATTTAGGTAAAAATAAATACAAACACTTTTTTATATTCAATTTTTTATTAATTAAATTAGTTAGCAAGGAGTTATTTGCCACCCAATTATAGGAATTAGTGGAATTCTACTCCAATTTAAGCCATGATATACCCCAATCCCTTCCCTCCAATGCTCTGCATGTACTGATAATTTGATTCATTGAGAGTAGTAGACTATTGGATCAATTAAATGAAGCTCTTGGCACATATACAAGGTTGCAGATTTTGCAGGTTACTCTATTCATTGCGAACATTGCGGTAATGGTTCTCCTTTTAGGATCAACCTATTCACCTCTCCTAACAACAACAATCACCAAATTACATTAGACTCTTATTAGCCTCATGTCCTAGAGATTCTCTTCTAGGTTAAGAGCCCGCTAAGAAAAAGAAAAGTTGTAACTAGACAAATTACCCCATAACTAGGGAGAGGAAGAATCTCAATAGAAGGAGATTAAAGAAGAAGAATGGAATAAGTGAGCATCCCAAAAAAATCACACATTATGTACTTTCCCATGCATGAGGTCTACAGTAATATCATGGGCCTATCTAAAGGACAACTTAAGTCAATGGTTTGTAAAGGATCATTTAATAAAGCATTGGCAACAAGGTAAAGTTCCTAAAAGACATGGACAATATTATTAAATGAGTTATTCTTAAGAATGACCTCCTTTCTTCCCATGTTGCGGTATTATAGATCCTTGTTGCTCCTTAACAACCTTTTAGTGGATATTTTGTCTAGCAAACAAGAATATTTCATACTTCAATATTTGATGGTTTAGCCTAATCATATTACAATAATATCCACAATGTGAATATAACATTATTATATTTTCTATTGCTCACCAAGAGAATTTACTATTGTGCAAGAGAAAATTTTGGTGGTCATATTTGCAGACTATCAATTGATTACATGGAATTTATACAAGCTTGGAGCAGATAACATCTTAAGGATATGTGTTATGGAGCATGAAAGGCCTATCGTTTTAGAAGAAGCACATGAAGGGATTGTTGGAGGACACTACGCAAGAAAAGATACCATGCATAAGGTATTGCACGCAAGATTATGGTGGCCAACAGTTCACAAGGATTCAAAGGAGTACTTTCAAAATTGTGATGTGTGTCAGAAAGTGGTAAAACCATCCAGGAGGGATGAGATGCCATTGAGACCTCAAGTAACCTTGCAAGTGTTTGATAAATGGGTAGTATACTTTATAGTTCCAATTAATCCACCAACAAGAAGATCACGAGAAAGATATATTATTACAACAACAAAATACTTGAACAAATGGGTTGAGGCAACACCAGTAAAAGATTGTAGTCCAGATACTACAATGCACTTTTTGTTTGAACAGGTTGTCACAACATTTGGATGCCCAAGAATTTTGATGAGTAATCAGGGGACTCACTTTATCAACAACACAATTGAGGCAATGATGGAAGAGTTTGTGATATATCATCAAAAGATAACTCCTTATCATCCTCGGGAAAATGGACCAGTTGAAACATTTAACAAGATTTTGGAGAATTCCTTGACAAAGATGACTGAGATTAGAAGGTACCGACATTACTATGGGCTTACAGAACTACATGAAAGAAGCTAACGGGGAAAACACCCTTTAGGTTGGTGTATGGACAGGAAGTATTAGTTCCCTTAGATTATTTGATACGAAGTCTGTGCATTGCAACAATTACAGACATGACAGAAAATGGCACAATGAAAGAATGATTAGCTGAACTTATGGAATTAGAAGAATATAGAATCACAACTAGTTTACATCAGGAGGTACATAAAACAAAGGATAAATCATGACATAAAAAACAAATTAAGAAGAAGAAATTCAAAGTTGGATATCCAATTCTCCTGTATGACAGTAAATACTTGCAGCACCCAGGACAACCTAGAATGCATTGGCTAGGGTCATACTAGATAAAGTTTGTCACAAATGGAGGTGTTGTACAACTACAAGACTTAGCAGGAAAGGAGGTTCAAGGACTGGTTAATGGTAGTCGACTGAAACTGTATAGGGACAATTGACCCACTAACCCTCAGTAATTGCAACTCAGCACGTAGAATTGTACATATTGTAAATAGTAGGAAGAAAAATAAGAAAAAGGAAAGAAAAAGTAGCAAAAGAAGGAAAAGTGGAAAAAAGTAGAAAAATGAAGAAAAAACCAAAAATAAATAGTTAGAGGAATCAGTGATAGAATGATACTGGTAAGTTACAATGCGCAGTAGACACTAAAATCGTGTGACAAAATTCAGGAGGTTGCATGCAAGAAAAGTAAACACCGCTTGATGGGATATAGAATGACTAGAAAAGTGAAAAATTGATGACTGGAAAATAAAGGGTGCATCAAAGCATTAATGACAGAGTCTATAAAAGGGGAAAAGAAAAGGTGCATCAAAGCATTAATGACAGAGTCTATAAAAGGGGAAAAGAAAGGAAAACGTAAAACACTTGTGATTTTTGAGCAAAGGAGTGACATAGAAAATATGGTGCGAGTGAGTGAGAATTTTTGAAGAACCTAGTTGAGATCTACAACAAATTTTCCCCGAGACAAGAAAATGGTGCCACCAAAGTTCGAACAACCTAGTCAATTCACGCGAAGGACCTAAAGCACTCACAGACCGCTGGAAGAAATGACTGGAGTGGTCGATGTGGATGACATTCCAACTGTAGAGACTAAATCTATTATTCCAACACGAATCAAAGAAGAAAACGCAAAAGAAGAAGCATCGAAAGTCAACCAAGCAGCACAAGGCCAAAACCCTCGGACGAAAGCGAACCCTACCACATAAACCCTAGGAACAAAACACGTAGAGGGAGAACAAGGTGATGATGACAGTGATAAAAAAGAGTTTGATAAACTGCAGCAGAGGAAAACCCAAAGGTCAAGGATGACCGTGCCACAAATGAGGAAATGCAGGAAGAAGAAACCCTAGAAGAAACAACAACAGGGTCATCAAGGAAACATGCAATAATGGCATCAATGCACATACAAACACAAATTTCGCTGTCTGTGCCCCACAACTCAGACTGAGTCATCATTGTGGAAGATATATTGGGATGTGTTTCTAATTTGAGATATGTCGTTCATGATGTGACAGAGGTCGCCAAGTTCCCAGAGCTTGAGTAGGGGGTTTATATGGAAAACAAGGGGGTCAACATTGAAAGGAATCCTGATTATGGAGCT
Organism: Picea mariana; assembly: GCA_032191745.1. Classification (NCBI taxonomy): domain Eukaryota; kingdom Viridiplantae; phylum Streptophyta; class Pinopsida; order Pinales; family Pinaceae; genus Picea; species Picea mariana. Next base: position 37,342 of record JASDQU011440711.1, on the reverse strand, counting down.
CAAACAGTGGATAGTTGGACTTTACAACTCCAACATAACGAATTTATTGGAAATTCCTCACTTTGATAGGGGTAAAGACGTAAATGTAGGCGTGAAACATATTTTGGCGCACTTACATAGAGGATTTATATGGATGTACAGACCTGCCCCGATAGATGTGAACCTAATTTCCAAGTTGACAGGATTACCAACAGATGAGGTAAAGTCGGAGCAGTACCTTGATGACAAAATGAAGGAGAAGACCATTGCAAAGGAAGTGAAAGCAAATTTTGGCACAAACATAGGCAATAGAGGGATGATCATCAAGAATATCAATCACCCAACTACCAGATTTGCGACAAAGTTGATGGCCTGCAAGCTACTGAGAAAATCTCGCAAAGAAGAGGCACCTGCAAGGGTAGTCGTAGCAACTGCGCAATGCACAAAAGGAACAGTTCTAAGTTGGGCATCGTATCTTCTCAACCTTTTCTTAGAAGACTGCATGGATGTGTAGGATGCTGGAATGAAGTTCCATTATTCCTGGCTGTTGATTTTGATAGTCTTGGAGGCATGGGAAAAACCAAAGTTCTCAATGTTTTTTGAAATGATAGAAAGATGTGGCACAACGATATATGAAACCCTGCAACAAAACACAGATGCCAAGAAGAAAAAATCCAACTCAAGCATTTTTGACATGTATATTCAAGAGATGCAGGAAAAAATTACAAATACCTTGAGAATTTCAATTGAAATGGTGAAGGAGCATGAGGGGATAACCAACTTTAAAGCATCCAGGCATAACACATGGATACAAGCCATAAGAGACCCTAAGAAGACATGGCTCAAAATGCGGTATTTGTGAGATTAGATTGAAAGAATAGCCATTAGAATGTGTTTGTGGAGATCATTTATTTGATTATTGATTAAAATATTACAATTCAATGCAAATTCTTGAACCACTTTGTGGTATGAATTCTTAAGTTCTTTTTCCTTTTAGTGCCAAAACTTAAGTCACTTTGATGCAAATTTTGAAGCATAAAAGATTTTTTGAGCCTTTCCCTACCTAGCTTGAAAGAATCTTTCAGGCCATTCTCTTCTTAACTTATATTGAAAAAGTAAATGCACATTAACAATTTCTTGTCACAAATATCTTTACCTTATGCAACTTTTTTTGAAAAAGTAAAGTAAAAGTTATTCCTTCATTCTTGTTGGTTTTATCATTTTTTTAATAAAAAGAAAGTTGGCTCTTTTACTTTATCGACTGGAAGTAAGGTTGGAATAATATTATTTTCACCATCATAAAATGTAAAGTATAAGATAGTATATACAACGCTGTCTTTCTTCTATCTCGGTAATTTATTTAAATTTTTATTTTCATTCTAATTTAGGTTACCCCGATTAATATGAACTTTCATTTCCATTTTAATAGAGAATGCACATATATCAATATCAATTGGATCCATGAAATACACATAATATATCAATTGGATTCATGAAATATAAATGTAAGTAATTTAGGCAAAAATAAATACAAACACTTTTTTATATTCAATTTTTTATTAATTAAATTAGTTAGTGAGGAGTTATTTGCCACCCAATTATAGGAATTAGTGGGATTCTACTACAATTTAAGCCATGATATACCCCAATCCCTCCCCTCCAATGCTCTGCATGTACTGAGAATTTGATTCATTGAGAGTAGTAGACTATTGGATCAATTAAATGAAGCTCTTGGCACATATACAAGGTTGCAGATTTTGCAAGTTACTCTATTCATTGTGAACATTGCAGTAATGGTTCTCCTTTTAAGATCAACCTATTCGCCTCTCCTAACAACAACAATCACCAAATTACATTAGACTCTTATCAGCCTCATGTCCTAGAGATTCTCTTCTAGGTCAAGAGCTCGTTAAGAAAAAACAAAGTTGTAACTAGACAAATTACTCCATAACTAGGGAGAGGTAGAATCTCAATAGAAGGAGATTAAAGAAGAAGAATGGAATAAGTGAGCATCCCAAAAAATTCACACATTATGTACTTTCCCATACATGAAGTCTATAGTAATATAATGGGCCTATCTAAAGGACAACTTAAGTCAATGGTTTGTAGAGGAGCATTTAATAAAGCATTGGCAACAAGGTAAAGTTCCTAAAAGATATGGACAATATTATTAAATGAGTTATTCTTACGAATGACCTCCTTTCTTTCCAAATTGCAGTATTATAGATCCTTGTTGCTCCTTAACAACTTTTTAGTGGATATTTTGTCTAGCAAGCAAGGATATCCTCCAATATTTGATGATTTAGCCTAATCATATTACAATAATATCCACAATATAAATATAATATTATTTTTTTTTTTTTTTACATATATTTACATAACTTAATCAAACTAAGATAATATCTTACAACATGCACACGATTAAATTCAACGTAGTTAGTTTATAAGATAGATTTACCAAAATATTACAATTATTTACATCATCGAAAAATATTAAAGATTTGTATTAATACTATAATATTGTTATGCACCCACATAAACATATTGTAATTGACATTTGATATAGCTCAATAATCCATCCACGCGCTTAACAAAAGTTGTACCCGTGCTTTCCGGTAAAGTAGAAATCGCCGTTGCCGGGGATCGAACCCGGGTCACCCGCGTGACAGGCGGGATTACTTACCACTATACTACAACGACTGTCTATATTAATCGCAGGGCTTTAACATAATGTTTATAAACTCAAGTAAGAGAATTAGGTTTAAGATAAAAGTATAAGTTCGATTTTTTTAAAAGTATTTCAGTTGTTTTTTAATACCAATAAACTTAGTCTTCTGGTTGCAGTGAAGGGAAGGGACGCGACGTGTTTCACTTGAATTCAAATGAGAGAATCGAATACCTACCCCCGCTTCTTCTAACACCGGTTACTACTAACCTCATCCTCGGTTAATTTATTTATAATTCATATAGTGTGAAGTAGTTTCAATCAACAAATGTCAAGATGGCCGAGTTCGTCTAAGGTGCCAGTTTCAGGTACTGGTCCGAAAGGGCATGGGTTCAAATCCCATTCTTGATAGCTTTCTTAGATATTGGAATTTTTGGAATAATATTGACGATTAATAGGTATTGGAATAATATTGATGAGTTATATTTGGAATAATATTGATGATTAATAGGTATTGGAATGGAATATTGATGATTTATATTTGGAATAATATTGACGATTAATAGGTATTGGAATAATATTGATGATTTATATTTGGAATAATATTGATGATTAATAGGTAATGATAATATTGATGATTAATAGGTATTGGAATGGAATATTGATGATTTATATTTGGAATAATATTGACGATTAATAGGTATTGGAATAATATTGATGATTTATATTTGGAATAATATTGATGATTAATAGGTAATGATGGTTGTTTGCATTTATTTGACAACACAATTAAATTTTGGAATAATATTGATGATTAATAGGTAATGATGGTTGCTTGCATTTATATGACAACACAATTAAATTATGAGAGGTTATGATACTTTTAGAAGATTATTGATGATTAAAAGGGTAGGTATTGATGATTAATATGTAATGATAGTTGCTTACATTTATTTGACAACACAATTAAATTAATTAAATTTATTTGATTAATAGGTATTGGAATGATTAATAGGTATTGGAATGGAATAATATTGACGATTAATAGGTATTGGAATAATATTGACGATTAATAGGTATTGGAATAATATTGATGAGTTATATTTGGAATAATATTGATGATTAATAGGTATTGGAATGGAATATTGATGATTTATATTTGGAATAATATTGACGATTAATAGGTATTGGAATAATATTGATGATTTATATTTGGAATAATATTGATGATTAATAGGTAATGATGGTTGTTTGCATTTATTTGACAACACAATTAAATTTTGGAATAATATTGATGATTAATAGGTAATGATGGTTGCTTGCATTTATATGACAACACAATTAAATTATGAGAGGTTATGATACTTTTAGAAGATTATTGATGATTAAAAGGGTAGGTATTGATGATTAATATGTAATGATAGTTGCTTACATTTATTTGACAACACAATTAAATTAATTAAATTTATTTGATTAATAGGTATTGGAATGATTAATAGGTATTGGAATGGAATAATATTGACGATTAATAGGTATTGGAATAATATTGACGATTAATAGGTATTGGAATAATATTGATGAGTTATATTTGGAATAATATTGATGATTAATAGGTATTGGAATGGAATAATATTGACGATTTATATTTCGATTAATAGGTATTGGAATAATAGTGATGAGTTATATTTGGAATAATATTGATGATTAATAGGTAATGATGGTTGTTTGCATTTATTTGACAACACAATTAAATTAAATTTTGGAATAATATTGATGATTAATAGGTATTTGGAATAATATTGATGATTAATAGGTAATGATGGTTGCTTGCATTTATATGACAACACAATTAAATTAAATTATGAGAGGTTATGATACTTTTAGAAGATTATTGATGATTAAAAGGGTAGGTATTGATGATTAATATGTAATGATGGTTGTTTACATTTATTTGACAACACAA
>JASDQU011440711.1:20860-32635 GCA_032191745.1 Picea mariana | reverse complement strand
GCAAAATATAACCAGCAATACTGTTACCCATGATTTTGGTCGTCATGATGATGTATTGATGATGGTGTACTCAGGCTCTTCATTAGAACTTTCTCCTGAGAAAAGTTACCTTCATCTCTTCCCAGAAAACTCATTTTGAAGAAGGTTCGCAGGCTGCTAGTATATTTGGGTGTGAGAATGCTTGATTCTCGCAGGCTGCCTTAAGACAGGGTGCGAACTTCTCGCACTGTGTTGAACTGCTAGGATGCGAACTCTTCCTAAAGCATGGAAAAAGGTGAATTCTCGATGCTTCTAGAAGGGAATCTTCTAGAAGGATGGGTTGGCATTCGAATGGTCATCCTAGTATTGGATTCCCTGATATTTTGGGATCATTCTTATCCAAGTAACTAATTCATTCTCTCCTATATATTGAGAGAATTCTCATGGAAAAGGTTAAGTAAGATTCATTGGAGAATTGGTGAAAGAATTGTGTGAAGGACTTAGCATTGAACAGCATATTGGAGACTCTAGCAAGTCTATCAAGAGGATTTGATCTTCTTCATGCAAGGATTGAGCAAGTGTGTGTGTCGGATCCAAGAGCCATCGAAAAGAAGTTTGCGACATCAAGGCTCAGGTTGTAATCTTTACTTTCCATTAATATGATACAGTGGCATATCCCTTTCCCATAAAGCTATTTCCACTTTATTGTGTAATTCCTTGATCATACACATAGGTTGACTTTTGAATAGATTGTGCTATCTTCACTTTGGTTGGTTTGGGTTGTCTTGGTCTTGACTGCATGAGAGCATTGGAGCGAAGCGGGAGCAACAAAGACCATAGGAAGCGATAATAAGGTATGTTATTTGTTCTTGCCTCTTAGTTAATTCAATGGTCAAAACCTAGGGAAAGAGTCATGTCCTGTCTTGATTTGTTCTAGATCCAAGTGGATCTAGGGAGATCTGTTAGTGTCTGCACCTACCGATTAGTCTGATAACACTAGGTTCCACCTGGAACTGGCTTAGTGTGTTCACAACAAAGCAAATGTCTAGTCGAGTATTTACCAAATACATCAATGACCCAATCAATTGTCGATATAGTGATGGATCTACTGGATCAAAATCTGAATCTCTTGTTTATCTTATATCTGTAGTCATAGGAGTGTCCATGGATTTGCAATTCATCATTCCAAACTTCTAAAGAATCTTTATTGCATACTTTCCTTGTCCAAGGAATAATTCACCACACTTTTTCCATACTTCTAGTCCCAAGTAATAATGCATGAGACCAAGATCTTTCATATCAAACTCGAAGGCTAGTTCCTTTTTTCACTGGATAATGAGAGACTCTTCACCTGTTAGGAATAGATCATCAACATACAGTAGTAGAATCACAAGCACATTGTTCACGACTTTGTAGTAAAGATTTGGATCTACATGACTTTTGGAGAAACCAAGTCTCGTTATATAGCTGTCTATTCTGGCATACCAAGCTCTTGGATCTTTCTTGAGTCCATATAAATATTTCTTTAGTCTACAAACATGAGTGTCTCTGGAATGTACTTCAAAACCTTGAGGTTGTTCAATATATACTTCTTCTTTGATTTCTCTATTGAGGAAAGTTGTTTTTACATCCATCTGATGTAAACTCTATCCCATGGAAGTAGCAAGAGATATGATAGCTTTAATGGAAGTATATCTAGAAACTGGAGCAAGTGTTTCATCATAGTCTTCTCCCTCCTTCTGGGAGAACCCTCTATCTATGAACCTTTCTTTATATTTATCCATGCTTTCGTCTGCTGCATGTTTGATATTATATACCCATTTTGAAGTTACTACTGATTTTTCTTTAGGTCTAGGCACAATTTCCCATACATCATTTTTCATGATGGATTCGTGTTCTTCCGTCATAGCCTCTTTCCATTGTTTCTTCTGAACTTTCTCTTCAAATGTGGTAGGTTATTCATCTAGAAGCTTTGTCACACATGTTACATAGCTTGAGAATCTTTTGGGATTCTTACTCTTTCTGAAGGTCCCATCTGGGGCCTTGAGTATTTTTGCTTCCTGTAAGGTATCTTCAAGCCAAGCTGGTCGTTTCTTAGTCTTAAGTACGGTGTTTGAATCAATGGTCTCACATGGTTGCATCAGATGATCAAATTGTTCATTTTCTTCATTTTGATTTTTAGGAAGACATGTGCCTTCTTTAATAGGCTCTTCATACTCTTCTTCTTCTATAGTTTCTTCTATGGATTTCTTGAAATCCATCTTTTCATTGAAGGTCACGTCTCTGCTGACTTCAATCTTATGTTGTTCTAGGATATAGATTCTGTAATCCTTGGATGAGTCACTATATCCCACGAATATGCCCTTCTTTCTTAAGGGTTCTAATGTGAGAGTAAACAGGACATCCAAATATTCTTAGGTTTTCCACATTAGGTTTCTTACCTGAGAAGGCTTCTACTAGAGTCATATCCTTCAATATGCGGTGAGGAATTTTGTTCTGAACATATATTGTTGTCATGGCTACTTCTCAACATAAGAACATGGATAAACCTTGACCGTTTAGTAGTTCCTTCACGGTTTCTTCAATAGATTTGTTCTTCCTTTCTGCTACACCATTTTGTTGAGCATTACAAGGAACAGTCATCTCCCTCTAAATCCCTATTGATTTGTAGAATGCAATGAATTCCTTTGATTTGTATTCTCCTCCATTATCTTTTCTCAAGGTCTTGATTTTCTTGTTTGTGAGGTTATCTATCTCTTCTTTGAATTCTTGAAACTTGTTGAATACTTCATCCTTTGTCTTCAGAAGATATAACCAAGTCTTTCTTGAGTAATCATCTATGAAGATTATGTAGTAAAGAGAACCTCCTAGATATTTGACTAGCATCGGACCACAAACATCTGAGTGTATAAGATCTAGAATCTCCTTAGATATATTGTTGTTTCTTTGGAATGGTTTCTTGATATTCTTTCCAAGAGCACATCCTTTGCAAATTCCTTCATGTGTAGACTGCAATTTTGGTATTCCTTCAACCATCTTTTTGAGAAAAGGTAATGCTTGATAGTTAATATGAGCNTCTACGAAATCTATTATGTTTCCTTTGTCTTCTAGGAAAGATATGGATACAAGATTCTTTTCTAAACCAGGTATATATAAGACATTGCGCATATGAACATTGTTACTTGTTTTCAACTTGACGGAGGCTTGTCCAAATCCTTCAACTGGGTAAGTGCTTTTGTCTCCAAGATCTACCTTGTATGATGTCTTCTTATCATTTAGATTTGAGAGTCTATATTGATCTCCCATCATATTCCTAGAAGCTCCACTATCAATCATCCACATGTCATCTTCAATCGTTCCTGTGAGTGCTGAGTAGTGTAGATGACTAGTCTTTTCACTCATGACTTCGGTTGACTGGTGACTTGTCATGCCTTGATCCAAAACTTCAACTTTGAATTTTTTTCCTTCTGAGAGTTCCAAGAGATGCATTGGACTAAGTCACACTTGAATATATTCTTATTGAATGATATGTTCCATCACAAGGTGTTGGATCGAGGTTTTAGGGTTTCTGCAACTGCTCCTACTTGTAACCCTGGCGGCAGTGTCTTGGAAGTTGCTCCTGCTAGTGAACCCTAGCGGAAGTTCTTCAGCGAGATTAGTATCTTAATGGTTATGCTTCCTTCCAGTGGTTAGACTGAATGAAGGAGGTGTGGGCCCATAACCTGTTAGAATGTGCTTGTTTTACCATAGGCAATATCACTATTGTCACCCAACGATAGGCCGAAGCCACCCTCCGAGCACCTTGACCTTGACAGAGAGAAGAATCCTGGTAGCAATGAAATAGCCAAGCAAGGCTAATGAACCAAGCAAGAAGTAACCAAATATGATCAGAGAGTCCAACCCAAAAATATAGAAGCAATAGGCTTTAGAACTAGCAGCAACACCTTCTCCAGAACTTGCGCAAAAGACTGCTAGAGTGTAGTGCGCACAAGTGCCTCTCTACAATTCTGAGAAGTGTGTGTAAAATGAGAATTGGCACCATGTATTTATACTGGCTTTGGCAGGCTACCTGGGTCAGCTTCTCATTCTCTATACTAATTAATTCATATTAATTATCTCTCTCAACCGACATCTCTTCTAGGGTTTCATTCACTTCTTTTCTTGCTTCTGGAATATTCTAATCTCGTCAAAGGGTCATAATGGAGGTTGATACCTACCTAAGCTACCATAATATCAACACATGTCTCACTAAATACATTCGAACTTTAGCTATGTTGGCACAGGGGCAGACCCAAGGTTCAACACTACAACAAAACACCAACAAAACCCTAACTACCTGCCCTTTCAGCAACACCTGCGAAGCAGATGAAATCTCACCCGAGGTAGAGGCAGGGGTGGTTGCAGGACTCAAGTGTCTGCAACCTTGGTTGGGACACAGATCTATGATTATAACACTTAATAGAGAACTTAGCACCGTTAGCTCATCATTATTTACCTAATATCTACTTCGCCGATAAAACAGAGCATCACAACATTCACCCTGATCTAATGTATTTAATCATTTAGCATAAAGAAATGGATCAGATCTAGCAGATTTAAGCACTAAGCACATTCACCTATATTAGATATAACATCCAGATTCATCATAAGCACAAAGCATAAACAGATCTATCTATATATCTATATCAACCACTTAGTAGATAACACATAAACACATCAGAACATCACACAAAGCATAATAACATAGTATTTATGTGGCTCACCCCCACCCTGGGGCTACGTCCACCAACTCTTCTTCTTTATTATCTTATTCAATAGGTTACATGCACAGAGCCTTAAATCCATACTGCGCATAGGACAGGAGATCTGCATAGCTCGCTAGATCCCTCTTCCTTGTGTTATAGCACAAAGCCCTTCATAGTCTTGTTACAACTACTTGCACCTAGCTCTGCAAGTCTCTCACAGTTTGCACAAAGAATTTATAAACCACACTTGCACTTAGAATTTATCTTATCGGCCTTACATCACATAGATGTCACTCCTTACATTTCCTACAAATCTATTTATACTTTACAAAATAGGCCTAAACATGGGTAAACCCATGGGACGACATCCCATACCCATTACATATTCCCAAATCCCAAAAAGGACCCAAAAAGGGGCCGAGATCCCGCGATCTCTGCTTCATCTTGTGATCCATCTTCGACATGCTATCGAAGTCCCAAAATAGGTAAAAATTGAAAAATGATCTCCCAAAACTTGGTCAAGGGCCAACAGGCCCCCAACACTCACCTGTGACTCGTCCCGAGTCAGTCTAGTCTGACTAGTTCTACTTCGAACGCCTCGAGCTTGGCTTGAGATGCTTCAACTTGTTGTTGTGCTACAAATTCATGTTCAACAAACTCTTGGATGGTTTCATTGTTGATAGGTCCCTCTAGACGTTGTTTAGCTGTAGTGACAACCTGCTCTAACTCTTCTCCTTGGCCTTCTACTTCTGTAAACAATTGATAGGTAGTATCTTGCATAGGTTGGAGTTTCTAAGTTACCTCCATAACTCTGCTCTGAATAGTATGGATTTTTTGTTGTGCAGTGCATTTCTCTTGGGGTACTTCATTCTTTCCATAGCTGAAAAAGACTTCAGTTATGCCTGTATCTTTTTGTCTTGATACTTTTCCTCTTGGAGTTGTGACTCCAGTGCCTTTAGTTATGGGATCTATGTGATTTGTTCATAGGTCTGGGCACTGTGATCAGTGAGTTTTTTACATTCTAGGGTAAGAACCTTTAGCCTTTCAACTGCGCTCCTGGAAGTTGCTTCCCTTTGGTCTCTTACATCTTGTGGGGTTTTAGGTACAATGCATAGCTCCAAATCTGCTATGCATTGTTGTAGTTGCTGGATCACTTCTTTAAGTTGCGCTACTTGTTGTGGAACTCGGTATTCGGCCTTTACTTCTACAACTGTCACAGAGCGAAGTGCTCTATTGACCATTTTCTTTACTTCGAGTTGCTCCATGAGCAACTGTTCCTTTTCTTGTTGTAGCTTTTCTTTTTCTTCGTCAAACTTCATTTGGAGAGCAAGCTTTTCCCATTTTGCAGCATTGCGTTGCTCTACTAGTACCCCTTGTACTTGTGTCAAAGCCTAGGTGGCTTGCGATGTTTCTTCCTGTGCTCGTCAAAGGTGAGCTTTGACTGTATCGGCTAAGCAATGGAGTTGAGCTCGCTCATCTCCTAATTTTGGATCTCCCGGTGCAGTGGAGACTGCGTGGCTGGATTGTAGGGCTTGTTGTACCCCTTCGAGTTCAGTCTCAATTTGATCATACATCTCCTCTTTCTTTTATTCTTGTTTCTCTGCTAGTTCCAGTGAAGCATCTTGCAGGGCTACTATGAGGAAGTCGAAGTCATCAGAGGTGAGGACGGTCTGCATCTTAGTCATGGTGTCCTTCTCTTTATTTCGGGAGGAAGGTTTCGGAGGTGAACCTTTTCTCTTATTCAGGGGATCAACCTCGTCTCCTTGCCTCTGTTCGACTTCTTTGGCATCTAACTCTTTTCCATCACCGCCTTTCTTCGGTGATATGGAAGCAGTCTTCACGGATGCACTGTATAATTCTTGGACCTCTTCGGTCTTCTTTGTTTTGCTTGGTCCGAGTGTATCATGCGTTATTTTTGGGCTGTCGATGTCAGATATCTCCGCAGGGTCTGCTGGAATAAGGAGGTCTGTCGACTAGTCCTTAGTGATATCCTCCAAGTCCTGCTCTGTCAGCTTGTAGTATGACTGAAGTTGTTTCTTGTGTTTGTCAGCGCACGATGTGATGTAAGTAAAATGTCAATCTGTGTTGAACTTCATTAGAGGCCTGAACTGGTGTAGAGTGTTTGGAGTCATGTGAGGCTTGGACTGTATGGCTACCTTCAGTTGATTGTAGTAGGTGTGAAAAAAAACATTTGACTGCCATTGTTTATTCATGTTGTTTTAGTACCACAGTGTACTGAACTTTGCGGCCAGTGGTTCAAAAGGATCGATGTCCGGGAAGGTCGTACCTTCCAACATATCCCAGGCAATAAAATCTATAAGGATCAAGAGCTTGCTGAAATGAAATTTGCATCCTTGATCTTGTGCTTCTCTGCAGTCGAGTTCCAACTAGCTCACCAGGTATTTTTCCCAGTTCATCTAAAGGCCTTTCGCACTTCCCTGCAAGGTTGACTACAAAATCGATGACTTGGGTAGGTCGGTTCTTTCAAACTAACTTCCATGCAATCAACTGACATGAAAGGTGCACTGCGCCACTCTGGATAGAAGCTACTTTGTATCCTCCCTTTCCCTTCTCGAAATCTCCATAAGTGTCCTTGATCCACTGTGCTAGAGCGCGATCCATGGATTTTCTAGGGTAAAACTCCTGTGGATCGGGTCCTTGCATACTCAACCCCGTGATCCGATTGATCAGCGTCGAATCAACTGTTATACAATGGTTTAGCCACAAATAACCACCATCGTAACAATACAGCAACATCTTGACACATGCATTCACCTCCTGGTGTCTTTCGAAGTGGGGAATCTTCATGACATTGAGTAGGGTGGACTGCGCGAGGTTATAGGTCCATTACTGAGGGGTGATCTTCGAATTCTTCCCCTTACTTCTGGTCAGTTATTTATGTGGGGCAAGCATGTTATAGACTTTGCGATCTCCGAGGTTGAAGTTGCTAAACTTCAACGCTGCAATCTTATCTTGGTCTGGTCGTATTACGTGTATCCCCTTCGGGAGGCACGCTGTAACCAAGGTGTATTCGAAATATCTAGACACACTATCTTGATTTACTGCGTCGCTTAGGGGTGGAATATAGGTAGGTAATATGGTCGGTATCAATTTAGCATTCACTAGATCATCTCTGTGCTTGGTTCGCTTTTCATCGGATGGTCGGGATGGTCTGGCTCCACGAGCAGTGGACGAAGAGTCTCGCAATCCTCTCGTCAACGATGCTTGTACACCTGTAGACATCGACATGACCCTTTCAGGCATGAGGTCGATCAGAACTTCTTCAACAACTTTCTCTACAGTGCTCAACTCATCTGAAATACACGCTCGGGGTTAACAATCTCAAGTTTGTGGGGTAACTTAGACACAGTAATGAGATAGAGAGAAAGAGCGCAATGATCACTATAAAATCAACTTAGTCTGTGGGCTCAAATTCTCAGTTGGAAAAAGTGTTCTCGGTGCTTGCAATGGGTATGAATCCTTCATTAACTTTATTATGTTCGTTATGGCGTGGTCCCAATGGTCGGATGGCGAGTTGTCTGTCCCTAAATGTATTAATGTCATTCAGAGCGTTGGTCTAATGGTTATAATGTCCCCAATGGCTATATTTCTTCACCATGGTGAAGGTCCATGTGCCGTTGTTCTGATATCCCGATGAAGCTCCAATTTTGCAAATTTTTCTTCTGCGAGGTTTCCTCTGGAACCTTCTGCAACCTATTGATCTTAGCTCGCTTCTTACTTAGCTTTCTAGCCTTCTTCCCAGGGAGGTTCGTCTCGGTATGCCTTTTTCCATTCTGATTCTTATCTTCTTTTGACATAGTGACTTCGCGTTGTTGAGATCCTTTCCTAAGATTCGTGGGTGATCCTTCTTCTTTATTTGGAATAAGTACTTCAATTTTCAGTGGTTCTTCTAGTGTTCTTGTAACTTCGACATCCGGGTCTCTGGTGTTAAATGGATTTTCTCTATTCTTTTGTTCTTTGATCAAGTGTGCGATCCTTCTAGTCATGAATTCTTTTAACTCTTGCTTCTTCTATTCTAAAACTTCCTCTTCTTCTTGCCTTCTGGCCTAATCTCTTTCAATCCAAGGTTTTCCTAGTAGCATGGTAAATGGGGCATTGTTCTCAATAAGTTTAATAATCTCAAAATATTCCTCTTTCAAAGTTCCATTGGCATTCATATGTATCTGGGTGAGCTTTCCACATAGGTTTATCATCTTTCCTTTGAATAGTCCTATTCCTCCCAATGAAGGAATCATGGAAGGGCTCCCTATAGCTTCCCAATTTCTCTATGTCATTATATTCACCTGTGTTTCCTCATCTAGAACACAATCAATGTCGAAGTCTCCTATTCTTGCTTCAAGGCATTATTTTTCTTTGAAGATCTCTAATAATATCACGTGTTGGTGGTCATTCAGGATTTCTCTTAACTGTAGCAATACTTTCTCTGATTCTTCATGGGATTCTGTCATAATCTTAGTTTCTGGATCTTCCTTAGGGTTTTCTTGTCTCATGTTCATTCCTTCAAGTTTAGCAATCATTCTAGGACAATCCAATACTTCATGGTCCATAGATTTACAACAAAGACAATTGGGTCTTCTCCTAGGGCATTCCTTAGCAAGATGTCCCAGTCTTCTGCAACTATAACAGAGGGTTAATCCTCTCTTTCTTTTAAATTTTCCCCAACATTTCCTTACTATGCACTAGGATCATGGTAGCTAACYTGCAAACATTTCTTTCTAGGATCCTGCATACACTTATTAGTCCAAATATCCTTTCTATGCATAGGTATAACATATTTTTCACTATTCTTATCAGATCTATTCATATCAAATCATCTTTCATCTATTAATACCCTAGTTTTCAAGCTAGGATAGAATCTATCAAACATACCTAGATCCATACTTTTGAAACAAAAATTTCCACTAATCTTACATCTACAAAGCAAAAATCTTTCAAATCTCTAACTTTCCACTATTCTTACCTTTATCAGAGCACAGAGATTTCAGATCTTACCTCTTTTAATCAAGAATTCTCACTTTTACCTTTCTCAGAGCACAAAGCTTTCAGATCTCACCTCTTTTCTACAAATTGGACTTCTTTTCCTTAGCACAAATCTTGTCAAAATAAGTAGAGTATTGTGCACTAGAGAAATAGATCTACACACATAGCTTTCACAATGTCAGGTCGGATCTTTGCACAAAGATTCTTCTTCCTCAATTCCTGACAATCACAGTTTCAAGTTGGATTTTTGCACAAAGCTTCTTCTTCCTCAGTTCCCAACAATCACATTTTCAGGTCCCGACAATGGAACCATTTGTTGGAACAGGGGTAGACCCAGGGTTCAACGCTACAACAGTGCACCAACAAAACCCTAACTACCTGCCCTTTCGGCAACACCTGCGAAGAAGATGAAGTCTCACCCAAGGTAGAGGCAGGGGTGGTTGCAGTACTCAGGTGTCTGCAACCTTATCTAGGACACAGATCTGTGATTATAACCCTTGATAGAGAACTTAGCACCGTTAGCTCATTGTTATTTACCTAATATCTACTTCACCGAAAAAACAGGGCATCGCAACATTCACCCTGATCTAATGTATTTAAGCATTTAGCATAAAGAAATGGATCAGATCTAGCAAATTTAAGCACTAAGCACATTCACCTATATTAGATCTGACATCCATATTCATCATAAGAACAAAGCATAAACAAATCTATCTATCTATCTATATCAAGCACTTAGCAAATAACACATAAACACATCAAAACATCGCATGGAGCAGAATAACACAGTATTTACGTGGCTCACCCCCACCCTAGGGCTACGTCCACCAACTCTTCTTCTTTATTAGCTTATTCAACATGTTACATGCACAGAGCCTTAAATCCCTACTCTGCATAGGACAAGAGATCTGTGCATCTCGCTAGATTCTTCTTCCTTGTGTTACATCACAAATCCCTTCACAGTCTTGTTACAACCACTTTCACCTAGCTCTGCAAGTCTCTCACAGTTTCCATGAGGCACTTATAAACCACACTTTCACTTAGCATTTAGCTTATCGGCCTTACATCACATAGATGTCATTCTTTATATTGCCTAGACATCTATTTATACTTTACAAAATAGGCCTAAACATGGGTAAACCCATGGGCTGACATCCCATACCCATTACATATTCCCAAATCCCAAAAAGGGGTCGAGATCCCACGATCTCTGCTTCGTCTTGCACTCCATATTCGACATGCTATCGAAGTCCCAAAATAGGTCAAACTTGACCAAGGATCTCCCAAAACTTGGTCAATGGAAAACAGGATATGATACCATATGATCCGTAAACAAAAGGCTTATAACTGTTTAGTCTCACCAACACAGAATCCTTCTACTGCATCTTTAATTTATGCTATCTTTTGATAACTGGAAATACTCAACCAATCATGTATAGTCGACCACATGAAGCAGAAGTTGACTACTAGAAGTCAAATAAGAGAATTAAGTTAGAAGAAAGCAAGTCGAGTTGGAAAACTAAATCAGGAGAGAGGCAAGTTGAGTTGAAATCCAAGCAAGTTGACCAAGTGAGTCAAACCAACTAAAAGAGACCTCGGTCAAAGTGTGGGAATATTAGGTCAACTATGGATGGTTGTCGGTCGAATGAAAAAGGGAAAATCGACCAAGAAAGAACCCCATCATAAATGGGTCGACCTGAGATTAAGATAAATAGTTAAAGGGCAGATTCGATGACCAGGCGTAAAGGGAGGATTTCTAAGCACTTCGATCCCTTTTCAACTTTATCGGTTCACCAACCTAAGTCAAATTTACATAATACATTCTAGTCATGGGGATTAAAATCGGGATGTTACATGACACCTCACCATAAGAATAATATCATCAACATGAAGAAAGATGGTGACTTTTTGAGCTAAAGCAGTGTCAACACAACTTGCTTCTTTCAAGCATGCTTTTAACTTGTCAATGTAAATGCCAAAAAGGGTAGGGGACCAGTGATCAAATTTGAAGGGTTGGTCCTAATTTCAGTGAGAAGAGTATGTATTCATG
>JASDQU011440710.1:0-23678 GCA_032191745.1 Picea mariana | reverse complement strand
ATCTAGTGCAAAAAACTGATAGTCATCAGATCCGGAGGAAGGCGCACAGAGTTTAACCCTTGGGAGGTTGCAAAGGAGAGGAGCCATATGTACGGTGGAGACACTTTGTGGAGGAAGTGTCAAAGTTGCGAGAATCATTGGATCTTGAAGAGCAGTGAGGGGATTAAGGTCGAGTATCTTTCGATACTCTGAAGCTCAGAAAGGATAGCGACCGTCAGATCTGGGTCAACGACAATCGTTGATCTCATTCAAGAAATCATGAATTCGGGGTTCATGAGTTCAGAGGGCAGACCAAATTATTGGTTTCGTGAAGTCCTGAGTCACGAGGAGTAGGGAAGGAGATCCAAACCATTGGATCTAAGCCATGGGAGAACCGTTGGATCAGAACCTCCACGTGGTATCGCGTATCAGGGGTTCGGGGGTTGAAAGAAATTCTTTTTGACTGCAAGGACGTGAAGTGTCAAGCATTGAGGGATTGTAGAACACGTGGCACATCCTTTAGGTGGGGACTACATGGTTGATAGGTGGTGTAACAATAAGAACCCATAGAAAGGGGAAGTGGGTGATAGGTGTTGGACACACGTCGCCTAGAAAGGCGTCAACTCATCGCTGACTTTCGTGTCTCAGAGATTCGCAAAGGCGGAGCATGAGGGCTCAACACTCCAACTCATGAAGTGGCAAGTTGCGAGTAGTGCTAGCACTTAGCCCTAGCTAGTGGTTATGTGTGGAATGCACTAACAAGGAGGATCCATACCCATATCACATCTTGGGTATCGGTGTCTAGAGAAAGAGGAGTCAAGGGTCTTCGACTCACGAACTCGCGAGTTGCGAGAGGCGCTTGCGCTAAGGTAAGGTCGTGGTCACATGGAAATGTGAGGCTTGCGCCTGGCATCAAGTTTCACAGGGTGGGTTTTCATGAAGAACCTGTGGATTGGATTCATTGGAGGTTCCAGTAGGGAATCAAAGGAGCCGCTTCTACTTGGGGAGAATTTAGAACGATCATGTGCGGATCTTGGCCCGAGGGTCGGAGATCTACGTCAGAGCTGAAGTGTTGGTTATAAGTTTGATAAAAGAAGCATGAAAGCTTATACTGCTATCATATATTCAGGTGGTACAATTTTTAATGGCAATGATGCAGGTATGAGTTTTTATCACTCTTTTTGCATAATTGTTGAAAGAAAATTTTGGTAAGAATTTCCTCATCCAAAGATATGTTAAAAAAATCACATGATTATATCATTGAATGCATACCATTGGATGTGGTAAAGGCTGTAGGCCTGTATTAATTAAAATCTTTTTAGCTTTTGAATGCACACATTAACATAGTAGAATGTCATGTTAATTTGGTTATGAGGTAATAAACAAAGAATTAAAGATAAAATTTGGTTGTAGGATTAAATGCCAGTAAGCTAGTCATGTATGAGACCAGGACCTGGTTGAATATGAAAAGGTATGGGGAATGTGGAAACACATTGGCCAGAATTCCAACTCATGGATGGTTAGATACATGACTGAGATAGAGAGAATTATGTAATTCAATGCAAGGTGCACTGAATAAGAATGCATTGAGAATTGCACTCAGGCATAATGAGTGATAGAATTGTATACTAAATGCAATGGTTGAATATGTTTTGTAAGTACATGCATATATATTATTGCATGGAAATAATTATACTAATGGCTGAAATGCTGCTAACCCCTGAAGTTGAGAACATTTCAGGAACTGTTAAACATTGCAACAAGAAAGTTACAAGCCAGGTAGTCATAGAAATAGAGACTACATAGAATTTTATGTTCAGAAAATTGAAATAATGAACTTACTGTTGTTAATTATGAACATGAATATGCATAGAATGATGAGTCATTCTATTTGGTCAAGTTGTTTGGTAATTGTGATTGAATTTCCAGGTTCGGGAAATTCTAAGATTATTGCATAAGATGTTGTACATGTTGAATTATGATGTACAGAAAATACTAGCAATTTGTTGGCAGTATGCAAGATGAAGTCTTGCAGGAAAATTGTATGCAGTTTGATGCCTGTGGAAAATCACAAGGATGGCTGCATTCATAATGTGGCAACAACCAAGATGAATCATGAAATAGAATGTCATGTTTTGGGAATAAAAGTTGAATTTCCTTTCGAACTAATTGGAATTCGTAAATGAATTCCTTTATGTTCTCTTGGGATAACTGCATGTGGTTGATGTAGATGAGATGATGTTGATAAAAGTTAAATGTTGTTTACAAAGAGTATCTCGGGAAGATGCTGCTTGGAAACCTTAAAAGGTAGTTGGAACTCCTGGATCCATGGTGCTCTAAGACTTCCGGTCCGGCCTATTGCTAAAGCCCAAGGAAAGGGAGGTGTAGCACTGATGGACTGTGCTTGTGAAGGTGTATACTTCCGGGTGGGACAGGCATGTGGGGAATGAGAGACCATTGGTTGGAGTACTATCGAGGTTTGAATGGTTGCAGTGTTGTGGAGGTCTGGTACCTTGTCCTAGACCATGTGGATAAGGATTGTGGACCATGGCTATCTTGGGAAGCCATTGCCCCAATGGAGTCATATCCCTGCTCCAGGGTGGAAGGTCTTCTCACTCAAAAGATAAGTACAATTCTCTATTTATCGTATGTTGTGTATGTTGTATACAGTTTTAATGTTATTAAATTTGTTTGTATATACATATATATACATTGCATAAATTCTTGCATTACCGCATCCATGACTGTACCTAAGGTGTCTCATATTTCATTACTTAAGAAATATATATACCTGATGCTAATCATGTAATCGATTGGAATATGATTCAGGTGGAACCAGAAGGTGTCATGCAAGTGCATCATGTGCGCATATTGGACAGGAAAATAAAACAGCTCCAGAATCGAGCTATTGATCTTGTAAAGGTCCAATGGAACTGGTACAGTCCTAAGGACATGACATGGGAGCATGAGGATGCTATACGGGCGTAATACCTGCATATTTTTGAAGATTTTGGAAATCTTGTTGATGTTGTGTGAAATTTGCACTGAGGACAGTGCAAAAGTAAGGGAGGGGGATTGTAATCAGGGATGATTTTAAGGATGGAAATTTATTTTAAAATGTAGAAACCTTGGCGAATCTTACTAATCCTTCATATGTCAACTATAAATGTTTAGCGATATTTTTGTAAAAATATTCAAATTTCTAAGTATTATATATAGCTTTTCTAAATTTTTGGCTATTTTCAAGGTAAAATAATTTTATCCTATAGAATTTGGGCGAATCATTTTTAAAATAGCAAGTCTCATTTTTGGAAAAACCATGGAAAATTAGCCCATGAGTGAAAATTAGCCCCTAAAATCATCCTTGATTGTAATGTCCCCAAGGTTGAGCCCTGTTGTAAATCATATTTGTGAAATGAATTGTAATTATGGTTTTATAGGCTTGTGAGCCAAGTTAATATAAACTGGTGGGCTTATGTGATTGTTAGGCTAGAGAGCCTAAGTGCTGAAGGCCAAGAACCTGATTTTGTACATGTATCTATGCACATTATTAATAAAAATATAAACACCATCATGTGTAGACCGACCACGATGAATGAGTGATGGGGGACTAAGATTCCACAAAGTGGGCAAGGGATTAGGGGCTAGAAGGTGGGAAGAGGGGATAAGTGTTGAGCCTAGGGGGCTTAAGTCCTTGGGGAATACTATTAAAATATTATTCCAAAAGACATGTGAACATTATGTTTTATCCTAAGTTATTTTTGGAAAGACAAGAAACTTCCAAATGGAAGGAACGCATGTTGAAGGAATAAATGCAATTGCATGGGTGACAAGTGTCAACCCAGGCGCATGCAAATAAAATGGCTAAGATGAGCCGTGATGGGGGTTCTGCCTCCATTCCACCCAATCGTCTGAACGTGAATGGTCTAAACTCTACAAGAATACGTTGGTGCAACCCTGAACGCCGAAAAGCCTGTGTTGATTTCTAAGATAGCCGGTACAACCTCTGTCTGAACAGTTTGAGCTTGTGCGTGGAATCTCTGTACACTTGGTGCAATCCCGAAACCAAAACCGTGAGTCTATCCCGTGATTGCAGAGACTGTTTGAGAAGCCCATGTCTGTTTTCCCAGTTGGTTGTTGTGGCCACGTAGTACTGGACTGCATGTGGCTTACTGGCCAGTGTAATTCCATGCCGAGCCTGTGTGTAACCTCTCTCCAGGTGAGGGAGGTGATTGTTGTTGGAAGAGGCAGGTTTTCAGGCCTATGAGCAACTCTTTCCAGGTGAGAGAGTTTGCTAGGAAGTGGTTTCTCCCAGAGAGTGTCCAGCACCAGCTTCGAGCTCTGAGACTTCCTAATTCAGCCTATTGTCGAGACCCAGAGAGGGAGGTGTAGCACCGATGGACTGTGCTTGTGAAGGTGTATACTCTCGGGCAGAACAAGCATGTGGGGAATGAGAGTCCGGGAGTAGTGGGCATAAGATGGCATCCTGGGAAGAATCCTTCCAGTCATTCTGTGTTGTTTTCCCTGTAACCTCAGCCTAGACTAGGATTCCTTACCTTGGGGTGGAGCTTAGTCCCAGCTCGGGGGTGACCCACTACTGAGCTTGATGAGCAGCATGGTCTAAGGCTGGGAGGTTCATGGAAGGCCTGCACGTGGTTGGTGGAATTACCACCATTTCAAAGATAAGTACCATATGATGTTTTAATTACTTTTCTGCATGTCTGTGTATTTATATTTATCATGTATTCTGCTATGCATACGAATTAATGTTAAGGCCATTGATTATTTATAGTAGCATTAATTCTTATATTTACTCTAAGTTTAAATGTGTTTCATTTTCTTAAATGCATGTCTTATATATATAATTAAGTATGAGATTGTTATTCTATGAAGTAGCACCTGTCCGACCCAGAATGGGGGCGTTACAGTTTGGTATCAGAGCGTTACAGTATGAAAGAGTGTTACAGAATCCTATTAGAGAATTACAATATGAAAGAGTGTTACACCTCCCATGCCAACCAAGCTGCCTTCAGACATTCCATAGTTCGAAGCTAAGCCTGATGAAGATCGTCCAACTCATTGAGAGACGACTCCGTCTAGTTGCGCTTGTTTCAATGCACTCTCATCGGGAGTGTTGTGAAATGGTACATTGAGATTGAACACTAAAAATACTCTACCTTTGGCAAATTGGCAATGGTTTTCTTAAAACTTTTTCAATTACCTGTGAGATACGACGCTGAAACCGAATTGCTGGCCAACTTTGAGCAAACAAAGATGGACCATATCTTCGATCACATCCGAAAATGGAGATTCCGAAAGAGTTTGATAAAAGTACCAGTCCCACTAGCATTCCTGCTTGAGTGGTTCCTTAAGTCTTTGGTACCTCAGTTATCCAAAGACGTAGCAATGTCGGGGGCCTTTTAAGAAGAAGAAGCGATAATGAGAGCTCAATAGCTAGAGTTGATTTACTCTCAGTCTGGTTTACTTTACAAAGTTTTTCTAGATGCACTATGGTTGATACTTGACAAGATAAAATAGAGATCTAGACCACATGCCGATGGTATTGTTGGTTCAGCACAAATGAAGCCCGCTGTTCAGTTTTCAATTCAATTACAGCAATTGTCAATACAACAGACAACAATAATCTAGACCATTGGTTCGGCTGCTCCCCCTACTCAAACGTCAGATGTACACAGTGTGCAATCGACAAATCCGAAGGCCACCCAGCAGCCTGATGGAAAGAAGAAACAATGAAATAAAGGTAAGGGGGATAAGAAACCAACCAATAATGTTGGTGGGGGAAACACAGAAAACAAGAAGTCGAAGTATCCATGTAACCTTTGCATGGAAAACCATCCAACTCACCTGTGCTCTCAGCTTGCAGAGGCCCATAAGTTATTGGCACAGCAACAACCTGTCGTGTTAACAAACCCATTTCCACATGGGAAAAATTTAACTCAAGCATCTTCGAGAAAGGAAGGGGGCATTCAAGGAGCCCCTCTGTCTTCGAGTAATATTTCATCCACGAATGTGTATATGTTGAAAGGTAACATTGATATAGCAACTAGGACACATGACTACGGAATGCCAAACACCTCTGAGAAGGGTAAAGAAGCCGAAAACCCATCTCTTCCTCTCCAGATTGAGAAGACGTTGGGAAAAACAATGACATGCATTCCAAAAGGCATGTTCAAGAAATCTTCCAACAATCCAAACGCAAGGGTCACCCAGAACTACTCTATGGTGGAGGATTTGTCTCAAACCCCTTGTGCAATGTCTGCTTTGGAGGTCCTCCAGAGCTGCCCTTCCCAGAGAAAGGCTACATTGGATGCATTAGGATCTGCTGAGACTTGTAATCTGGGAATGATCATGCTTTACATGATTGACTTAAAACCTCATCTCCCTTACCATGTGTCTTTTCAGATAGTAGTGGCTTACACCACGAAATATTTTACCTGGAACATTTTCCACACGGTGGTTGATGAGGGTGCCTCGACATACTAATGTTGTTGGTGTGTTGGAAGGCCATTGGCCAACCCGTTTTGTCTCTGTCACCTACTCTTCTTACCACTTTCGACGGTCATTCGTTCTGACCACATGGAATCATCCCCTCTTTCCCCATGCAGTTAGGGGGGAAGACCGTGTGCATCGAGGTTGAAGTGGTTGATGCATATCTTGACTACAATCTATTGTTAGGAAGGATTTGGACCTATGTTTTGCATGCAGTGGTTGCTACAGTTCTTCGGGTCTTGTTGTTTCCACATGAGGTTTGGATCATGTCCATTGATCAGTTGTCCTTCTCTTATCATAAACCTTCATCGGGGGCACCCATGGTCCCGATGATTGATAAACCTAAACCCAACATCGTCAACATAGGGGTTGGTTTGTGCCCACCTTTGATGGGTACTTTCGATTACCTGCCTCCTTCTGGTGATGTTAGGTTCATATCGGCAGTCCCCGACCAGCCTAAGGTTGAAATTTTTCAAGTCTCGTCATTTTGTATGACTTACTTTAATGATCCGTGGACTCTTCCTTCCCCATCATCCATGATGTAAGGGGAAGGGCACCATGGCATGGCCATTCCCTTGTCCATGGAAGAAGTTGTGTACTCTATAGTCCAACAAGCTTATGTTGATCCCGATCCGACTCCCACATAGGAGTTAGATCTGATTATTGAGCCTATTTGGGCTCAAGGTTTACTCACCAATATTGATTTTGTAGACTTATTCTTTCCCTCAGACGAGGCAATTATTGAGGCAATGACTAGTCTAGACAGACCCTGGGATGATCTCCATCACAGATCTTATTTCCTCCCAGAGTTAATAAGAATTGAAGCAAGTGAATTCACTTTGACTATGACTGGAGATAGGTCTTGTCCTATCAATCCTTTGGCTATGCATGCAGTTTACGCTGAAGGAAATATGGAAACCATCACTGATCAAAATCTGGACCAGGGATCAAATTTTACCTCAAAAATCAACGTTCTCGGAATTGCCTCAAATCGGACGCGAGTGTAGCCCTCATCGTCACAAATCCAACGCAATTCGTTTCGTCTCAAACAGACGTCGGGAGCGAAAGATATAGTGATCTGTTCGGAAGGTCAAACAAGGAAAAAAAGTGCTGACTGGGCAGTCCGTATGACCCACACGTGGCAGTGACGTGGCATAAAGGTACACCCTGGCAGCTGATGTGGCGATTTGTGATTGGTTGATGGTGGACGAGTAATGTTGCGACACGTGGCATTTTTCCTGAGCAATGGAAAGGTGCCACGTGGCCCCATGAAGGGATGCCATGTGGCACCCATTTATGAACTGTTGGGGTTTGTGTGGTTTACAAAAAAATTATGGAGGCCGCGGGGTTTGACCCCCGGACCTCCTCCCTTTATACAAATCCTTTGCAAATTCCAATTTACCAACGCGCCACTTTATGTTTCATGCTAGGCATACATGTTTTAAATTATTTAAAGTTTAAACTATGGTAAATGGCGCGGGGGTCGGGCTGGGGCTAAGCCCCAGCTCGTGGTTACATTGGAAAACCATACAACCTTTGTCAACGGAGGCGAGCGCGCAGGTTTAAAATTCGGGTCAAACTTTATACAAATCCCGGTCCTATGTATTGTATGGGACCATACCATATGCCATTCGCGCGGGAAATGTATGGCGGATAGACCCCCGGTTCTATTGATACTCCATATGTCCAACGCGTATTTGCAAACGGAGCGCGGCGGTGTTTAAATAAACCGTGTGGCTATCAACCATTGCAATGTGACACATCCAATGTTTATACGCACGGTGAATTGGGTTTCATATGGTTTAAACCCACGGTTATGTTGTGGGTATTACATGACCATTGTTTATATGCATGCATTTTAAACGGGTGTTGTATTTGGTGTATAATATATATAACCCGCGGTTATATGTTAATGGATATGAACCGTGGTTTATACCCAATCGCGCGGGAGTTCAAACTTATGCGAAAGCCCGGTCATATGCATTTTGAATGTGACCTTACCCTCCAGCAAAAGGCGCGCATTGTATTTTGGGTTTTATATTATGTTTAAACGGTTATATTATTTGTTATAACCTATGACCAGTCACCGTTCGAATGGCACATTTTGGGTTTGCAAACGGTTAACACCCTTTCGGGGACACATGTCAAAACTTGGTTTAACATAAAAACAGTTAGCCCTTTATGCACTGGGACGTGGCCACATGGTCCCCCCATGCGCCCAACACCTCCGAGATTGGGGGGCTTTGTTTCGGTTAACTGATCGACAATTTGCACCATTTTCGGGAATACGCGTGTGTGCTGGGTTTTGGTGACCGAAAACGCATTGGAGCTAGGTTCACTTTTGACAGGTGCGAAATGGCGAGCCTGTAACAGAGCTTGGAGAAAGGAAAAATGGCAGCAAGCATAACTTGATGAGTTTTTGACCAAATCAGGTGCTGTAAAAGCCCAACTAGGGGTTTTTGGATGTTCTGAGTCCATTGGTGATGTTTTCACAGGAATTTGAAGAGCCTATTTGCAGGTTTTTCACATTTGAATCTTGAGGAAGCTTTAGGAGCCTTAAAGCCCTCATTGTTTGAGGCATTGCTCAGATGAGCACATATTCATTTGCTGAGACTGAATAGTCATTTCTGACTGCTTATTATGCTCTGAACACATTGGCATAGGTTTCAGATCCATTGGAGAACTTTTAAAGGTGTTTTTGCCTCATTCTTTCTCAGGGAAGCTTGGAGGTCGCATGTAGAAGAGGTCATTGTTGGATGAGCCATTGTCCATTTTCAGAGTTCTAACAGTCAATTTTGGGGTTTTTATGTATTTTGAACCCAATGGTACAGTCTGTAAATACATTGGAGTTGAGCAGGAGCTTGTAAAAGAATATTTTACAAACTAATCCCAAAGAGCCAAGTCCATTGAAGGAGGCTGAAGGAGATGTAGCCCAGAGAGGGGTGAACTCCTTTATCATCTTGGTATTGTTGTGATTTGTTGTGTTATTTTCTGCACTTTGTATTGTTGTGTATTTGTTTATAACACCTATTTAAGCATTTAAAAGAACCTTTCCTCTCACATGAACATTGACAAGATGAACCAAGAACTTAACACATAAACCCTCTTGCACATTTTAACACATGAAGCAAGGTCCTGTTAAGATTTATTTCATGAGGTAGAGGGTGCTTGCATAGCATAACAAGTCAGCCTTCTATTTTCAGATCAATCACTAAAACGATACCTATTGATATCTCCAGAACCCTTGGCACCGTGGAGAATGTCTTCGTCGGAGCGGATTGATCCCCCCGAGGAGATTTGAATGTACACGGATTTATTTAAAGAATTCTGCGACGTGTTTGCCTCGTCTTACAAGGACATTCTGGGCATAGATCCAACAATTGTCGAACACGAAATCACGACATATCCTGATGCTAAGCCAATCCGGCAGAAGCTTCATCCCATCAATCCTAAGAAAGCAACAACTATTAAGGTTGAAGTAGAGAAACTGATCAAAGCAGGTTTTATCTACCCCGTCCAATTGACTCAATGGGTGTCAAATCCTATTCCAGTCAACAAAAAACAGGGTATGATTTGCATATGTACAAACTTTCATGATTTGAACAAGGCCTGTCCAAAGGATAATTTCCCCACTCCATTTATCGACCAAATTGTTGATGAATGCGCAGATTGTGAGGCCTTTTCATTCATGGATGGTTTTTAGGGATACAATTAGATATAGATCAAGCCCGAAGACCAACACAAAACTGCTTTCATTTTTCCGTGGGGTACATTCGCCTATCTGAAGATGCCTTTTGGTCTGAAAAATGCTGGAGCTACTTTTCAGCAGGCCATGTATTTTTCTTTCCATGATCTCAAACACATAGTCGAGGCTTATCTCGATGATTTAGCATCGTGATCTTGTAAAAGAGTTGATCATCCCACACACCTCTGACTTATCTTTGAGCGATGTCACTACTACCGGATTCACTTGAATCCAAACAAATGAAGTTTTTGCATGACGTCGGGTTGTCTACTAGGTTTCATATTTTTGACAACAGAGATCATGGTCGATCCTCTAAAGGTTGAGGAAATAGTTCAGTTTCCTCCCCCGTGCATAGTCCCTCAGCTTCAGAGTTTACAGGGAAAAGCAAACTTTTTACGGTGTTTCATCACAAACTATGTCAATATCACAAAGGGTTTCGTGCGTTTACTGAAGAAGGGCGTTCCTTTTCATTGGGACAAAGCCGCTCAATGCTCTTTTGAAGCGTTGAAACGCGCCCTCACGTCTACCCCTCTGCTTCGGCCACCCAATTATAATAAATATTTCTTATTGTACTTGGTTGTGGCAGAGTCGACCATCGTTATGGTCTTGGTTCAGGAGGATGATTTTCTTGAATAATACATGATTTATTACCTGAGTCGAGACCTTGTTGGACTAGAACTCAATTATTCACACGTTCAAAAACTTGTGTTGGCAGAAGTTCATGCTATCCAACGGTTTTGTCATTACATTCTGTTTCGTAGGACCACCGTCATTGTCATTGTGAATCCATTTCAATACGTGTTGACACGACGTGTAATCGGTGGAAAGATCAGTAAATGGATAGTTATCCTCTAGGAATTTGACTTGGATTTTGTTTCGGTGAAATCCAAAAATTCATTGGTCTTTGCGGAACTCATCTCGAAACTTCTGATTGAGTCAGTTGATGTTATACCCGAAGAGTCTCCTATTGAAGGAGACGTGTTTTTGATCGTGTCTTCGGACTCCTGGTATGGATATATACTAGTCTATCTCCAAACTTTGAAGTGCCCCGCCTCTTCTTCTCATGATGAGCGTCGACGTATACGCCATCAGGAAAAAAACTATCTCATACTCGAGGACACTTTGTATCGTCAAGGTGTAGATTGCATCCTTCGTCGGTGTCTCACTCATGAAGAAGTGGAAATTGTGCTTAACGATTTCCACACTGGAGCATGTGGTGGTCATGTGTCTGGGTTGGCAATAGCCTAGAAGATTCTACGAGCCGATTACTTTTGGCCGACATTAATCAAATATTGTGTTGAATCAGTCAAGAAGTGCCACCCATGTCAGATCTTCTCTCGGAAGATGAGGGCACACCCCGCTCCCATGTTTCCTGTCATCACAGTTGGTCCCTTCACCAAGTGGGGGATTGATTACACTACATGCAACCCCCCTTCAACAAGGGGGCGTCATTATATCATCGTAGCAGTAGAATACTTCATGAAGTGGGTCAAGGCTATGCCAATGTTCAAAGATGATGGTGAGACAACAACTCTCTTTTTGTTTAACCAGATAATAACAAGGTTCGGCATTCCGAGAGAGATTTTCATTGACCATGGAAGTCACTTTCAGAATAAAATGATGTCTGATTTAACTTCAAATCTTGGTTTGAGGCAAGAACATTCATAACCCTACTACCCACAAGAGAATGGTCAGGTGAAAGCTGTGAATAAATATCTTAAGACTATTCTACATCGAACGATCAATTCGGCCAAGTCAAATTGGAATTTGATGTTATACTCAACATTATGGGCCTACTGAACATCTATTAATACTGCAACTGGTTTCTCACCTTTTCAACTCGTTTACGGGCTGGAAGCAGTTTTTCCAATAGAGTGTCAGATCTTGTCTCTAAAGTTGGAAGTACTGTTTTTTCCAGACACTTCACCACTTGAAGAGCGTTTATTATATCTCGAGCAGCTCGATGAGAAGTGCCGTGATGCAGCCTTGGCTAATGAGGCTCACAAACAAAAATTCAAGTGTCAGTATGATTGGTCCATTCATCTTTGGATTTTCTCTGAAGGCAACCTTGTCCTAGTCTACGACCAAGATAAGGACCCCCTGGGGGAAGGCAAGTTCAAACCCATGTGGTTCACACCTTTCATCGTGAAGGAGGTTCTAAAGAAGGGAGTTTATCATATGGTATAATTTGAGGGAAATTCTTTGGAAGAGCCTAGAAATGGGCTCTACCTCAAGAAGTATTACTCATAGGTGGGTCACCTTGGGTGACTTCTTGTACATATGTATAGTATTTATACAATTAGTTTTTGTCTTTTTTTTTATGGACGTGTCATTTTTAATGTCATATTTTTCCACTGTGGCAGATGTCAAGTGAATCAAAGGTGTTCATTGGGTTTTCGGACGATGCTAGATGACACACTCGGAGGCTTGCTTCCGCAACTTGGGTGATTTTCACACCTTAGGGATAGTTTCTATCTTCAAGAGGTATTTGTTTAGGTGAAACCACAAACAATGTTTCTGAATACAACACAGTCTTAGAGTTGCTTCGTGACGCTTTGTCACATGGTATCTCTCACCTTCGGGTCTACTTAAATGCTCAGTTGGTTGTGTCCCAGTTAAATGGGGTTTACCGCGTTTACGATCCTTCTCCACACTGACGGTTCCTTAGGGTACGTATCTTAGAGTGAATCTTTGATTACATTACGTATATACATGTTCCTAGGAGATTGAATCAAATCACATATACTCTAGCTAATCATGTTTTAGATTGGCATATTGCACACATGTAAGAAAAATAACACACACGCACATGTAAAATACATCTGTAAATAAATGTAATCCATAAGACATAAAAAGATGTAAATATAGATATATATATATATATCAAAAGTATCAAAGTACATAGGTGGGCCCAAGCGCCTCAAAAATATATGTCCAGTAAGAGTCACGGGGCTTATGCCCTCAAAAATATAGAAACGTTCCCTTGGAGCGTAAGTAGTCCAGCCTAGCTAAGGGCGGGACCTGTTGGCCCTACCGTAGTGAACAATGACATTTTCCAAACCTCAAAAAAGTTGGACCCAGGTCCATGTCACCCCAACTACATGAGGTTGCATCAATGGTGGAAAATCTTCAATCTCTGCCATAGGGACGGTGCGAGTGAGCACAGTGAGGTTCCGCTCCACCCATCTCAAAACTCTCTCAGCCTCTCCGGTTGGAGGTCCCCCTGCTACTAGTCTGTCAGCTACGACTGGTTCTACCTCTGGTCGAGGATGCCACCTGGTCCTCAAGAAGTCTATTGGACACACTGGTCCCACATATATACATAACAGATACATAGTTTTCAGATACTCTCATACACATAAAAATGATATATATAAAAAGAAATAAAAAATTAAATAACTTTGAAAAACAAACATACCTATCTCTCCTCATTCTACTCCGGGAGGTATGGGCATATCAGGATCCCTGGAGAAGTTGATCCCAGCATAGGGGTAGTCCTCTATAGCTGTAATCTTCTGAGACCACCAGTCAAAACATTTATCATCGAAAGCCTCAATGGTCCTCCCCCCCCCTGTCGCGGTAACAACGCCACCCATATGCACACTACTGGGAGAGAGGCCACGTGCCCTCGTATTGTCTCTCGTAGACTAAGACTGGGTACCCTCTCGAAGTAAAAGGAACATAGAACAATCCCAAACACAAAACTTTTGTTTCTCCACACACGACACTCTATTAATTGTCTCTTCATGAAATCTAGCATGGTTTTTCTCCAGTCGAAAACTTGTGCATTTAAGCACTCAACCACACAATGCATGTGCACCCAGGAGGCCTGATGTAAGGCTACAAATCCAGTGATCTGCCCAATAATTAAAACTATCACTTTCAGTGATAGGTTTGAAATCTTGTGGATCGGCACCTAAGAACCCACTTTATCTGTGTCGGCTTCGCAATGGAGTCCAATCAACTCCTAAATGTTGTGAGGCCCGGGAGGAAAAACACGAAGGTTGACCGGTTCCCCTCTCCTTGAGAGGCTAGTCAGAAAATAAATATCCTCAGTTGTTCGAGTCAACAACTGTCCTTCGAGCATAAATGCCTCCATGTCAAGGTGCCAGTAATCTACCAAGGCATTCAACAGCCTGGGTTGTGCTCGCATGAATGGACACTGGAATAATTTCAACAAACCACATTGTGCTAATGCGGCAAGAGTAGCAGGGTCTTCTGCAACCAAAGAATCAATGTCTTCATGCTCCCTTTCTCTCCAATGAACGTACATCCTGCAAAATGATAGTTTCAAAGGGGAGTTAACTCTTACTTTTTAATTGTTTCCATATGTTTAGGGGTATACACGGGCTATATTGAGCACAGTCGCGTATGCACATGGGCAGGTTGTTTTCTTCCCGCAGGCATACGTGTGTTTTCCTTGGACAGCCCACGTACACACATGGCTGCACCTTTTTTAAGAGTGTGTGCTCCCCCAAAAAACTAAAATGAACTAAAAGAGAAGTATTGAATTGCAAGAGGGGTTTTTTTATACTTACTTTGTCCAAACAAAAGTTTGTTTTGTCCACTAAATCTCCTGGAATCAACTCTTTTGGAAAAGGGGTATTTTTGAATTTTTGGTCAATTCTCAATTTACAATGGTGATAATGAGCTGCCAGCTTCTATTTATAGATTTTTTCGCCCCTTTTTGTCATTTTTTGGACCCTTTTGTCATTTTTTCTAGCTTAAAAATAGTTTAGTATGGTTCTTGAGTTTCTTATGGGATGTTATGATACATGTTACTTTTGGTATTGGGAAACTTTTTGAGAGTTGGGTCTTTTTTAAAGGTCCTTTGGTAAAAATCTGTTTTTCCAACTTTTTAAATCTAAGTTAGGTTTCCACCTCCACTTTCTGCATCTCGTTGTCTTTTTCTCTTTGCCATAGGATCGACCCCACCAAGCTGTGACATGGAACCATCTTTGTTTCTTTAGAAGTGTCGTAATTTAGTGTAGATCCTGCCTTTACATGGATTCCCTAGTTAGATCCTCATTGCTTTTGGTGTCCATGCTGTCGTTAATGACTATAGGCTCGAGAGTCCTTATTAGTTTTTTCCTGATTATGAGTTTTGAGCCTTATTCGCATGATACATCATCATTCTTGACCTCACCCTCAGGAATCCCAAAAAAATATGAGTCTTCTTTAAGCCCTTTTCAAACTCTTTAAACATGAAAAGATTGTTGAGCGATCTTGTCTCCCTTCACGCTCGCCAAACTAAAATTTGAAGGCACGTCTATCCCGTGGTATTTTACCCCTTTTTCGATCCAGACGGTCAATCGTACGAACAAAGGTATACTCTAGGAACTTCATTTATCTAGAAGAGTATTCTCAGGTATAAGTTTAACTCTTTTTCGGGCCTAAGGGACTAAATTTACGAAAAAGGAATCCCCACGGAGTCCATAGTTAAGCTCTTTTCAAACTCCCTAAAATTGAAAAGATGGTTGAGTGACCTTGTTTCTTCACACTCATTAATTGGTTCAGAAAAAATCTGTTGGCATGAGTTTACCCCTTTTTCTGGCCTATAGATTAAGAAGGAAAAATGTACACCTCGGGAGATTCGTCTCGCCGGGAGAGTTCTCCTCAGTAAATTTCACTTTTTCAAGCTAGGGAGACTAAATCTAGAAAAAGGCAGTGAGTCCATAGTTAAGCTCTTTTCAAACTCCTTAAAATTGAAAAGATTTTTGAGTGACCTTGTCTTTGTCACACTCATTAAAATTATTTTGAATAGATGTCTTTTCGGTGCTAGTTTACCTCTTTTTCGAACCGATTAGACTACCTTCGAAAAAGGTACCCCAGTGGAGTCTTCTTTTACGCTTTTTCAAACTCTCTAAAAATGAAAAACCGTCGAGCTTACCTTCTCTGGGCTTGTTAAAATTACATCGAAGGACGTTATCATTGTGTCTTATTAGTCACATTTTCATCCCTGCATCTTTGGCCTAATGCCGACTCCATGTTGCTCTCAACTGAACCATCTGAAGCATGCCTTATAATGCAAGCCTTTTAACACTTTTCCTTTGTGTTTTGACACCTTGACCCATGGAGGAATTTTCCCGAGTGTCCTTTTACCTGCATATGTCTCCTTTCTCTAAGCATCTGTTTGTTCCTTGCGCTTGGAACTAGTATGTTTGTGACACTTGTTCCTCCTTTGTAACGTAGCATTATTTTATTCTTTTTCAAGCTTTCCAAAATTATTGAAAAAGACAAAAAAAATCAAATATACCCCAAAAAGAGGAAGGGAAAAGTATTTTCTTTTGTTGGCAGCACAATGAGTCGCCCCTAGACAAAGCACATCCTTTCGTTTGTTTATCAAACTATGGGATTTAATATGACCTTAGGAAGTTTTTCTCGCTACATAGAGTTGTGTCCTCCTTCATCGTAAACTTATGTCAATGCCATGTTGCTTGAGTCTCATCATTTGTCGTGCTATTTTTCAAGGGAATTTTTATCCATCGTGAGTCGTCCCTTCTGCAGTTTGTCTCTTTTCCTCATGCCCGGCCATCCTGAAAATACAATCAAATCCTTGCTCAAAATCAATTAAGTTCTCTGCCCAATCACTGAGATCCTCTTGTCTACTCCTGACGAGCCATCAAAAGACCTCTGGGTAGTGCATTCGTACACTCATATTAGACTCCTACCCGAGTTTTGAATATCTTGAAGTTGTTCCTCGAGCTCTGAAGGCCTCATCTCCAACCATTGGACACCATTGGCTTCTTGAATATGGATACTATACATGTATATCTTTTGATTTTGAGATGTATATCCATTGTGTATTGCTCATGGATACACTTTATATAGTTATATGACATGTATCTGCAGTGTATTTGATTGGCATCCATGGTTTTATTTCATCCTGATCATGTGTATTCCCACCTCGGTGAGACAAATTATTATTTTGCAGATGGCACCTCCCAAACTTTGGTCCCTAGGCTCACTCGCTTCATACGTTGGTGAAGATTTGTAATGTATTTCGGCCATCAGATGCTCTTCTGACCTCACACATTAGGGGGCATCCGTTATAACCCTAAATTTCACCATACCTGTATATCTGGCATTAGGCCTTCTTACTTACTATTTTTTCCAAGGCCATCACTAAATAGCTCTTCTAAAAAACCATATTTTTGAATATGTACGCACCCTGCACCACTACTACCCATTTATACACGCGTGTTTCACCTCTTCAGATCACGTACGTATGCTAGCTACACCATTACATCCCGCGTATACTCACAAAAAGCGCGAAAAATAAAAAGTTGCAAAGGGATACGAGTTTTCGAGTAGTTACCTAATCATTTGACCACCCATAGACGATCACCCAACTGAATAACTATATTTTTTGCATATAAAAGAAGGTGTTGGGATCGCATTCCAACAAGAAGCATGAGAGAAAAGAAACTCTGCCCATTTCAGCATTCCCCCTTTGCCCCAATATTTTGCAACCACATTGTGAGTTTGAGCTAGAATTCCTTATTCCAACCCTTTTTTCCTCCATTGCAAACCCTTGTCATTTCCCTAGAGAGAACTGAAGAGGAGAAGAATACATGGAAGCAGTTGGTGCATGGTGAAGAGGAGCCCGAGACCAATTTCAAGGAGCAGTTGTTGGTCTCATATTGTAAGCGACTTTGTGAGACTAATATAAAGAAATAATTTTTTCGTCTCACCAAATGATGTCTTCAATCTTCATGATTTATTTGTATTTTTGTTATGATATATAACCCATTAATCCATATATAGAATGCATGCTTGTAGTTTCTTGTTTGTCTTTTAGTGAATGTAGGTTGGCCTTGGGAGAAGATTTGTAGTCGAGAAACAACTGAGCGCAAAGGGATTGACATCGGACGTGCAGTTTAAGGTAAGCTTACCGGATCCCTATACTTTGTTTTTTATGTATGATTATGGGGTGATGTCGGGATAATTGTTAAAAGTAGGAGACTTTAGATAGTTAGCTCTACCTACACTTTAGAACCCTAGTGTAGTTTGTAGGGGGTTTTCCCGCTATAGCAGTGTATATAACAATATAGAGCACTGGGGCATTTATTTACGAGTCACAACGGTTTGTAAATAAATAAAAAATAATTATCTGATATCGATGCTCCAAAAATTTTGAGCGCACCGGTGTGTTGTATACAAAAACAAACCAGTGCATTATATTAATAGATGCATCGGGGCCCACAGGGGTGTAGACTGATTGGAAAGTGCCATGTAAATGGAAGGAAATATGTAAAAGAGGTCTCAAGTTCGATTCTCACCCCGATTTACTTATGCTCCATGATTGCAGGCTGTGTGGCGCACCTGGGGTTATAGTGGTAGCGGATGGGTATCAACCAAATGTCACGCGAGTATGAGAACCACGAGTTGTCGATTCCCCCAGTATAAAAATAAATAAATAA
This sequence comes from Picea mariana, assembly GCA_032191745.1. NCBI lineage: Eukaryota > Viridiplantae > Streptophyta > Pinopsida > Pinales > Pinaceae > Picea > Picea mariana. Next base: position 5,021 of record JASDQU011440710.1, on the reverse strand, counting down.
ATAGAAGCACCAAGGTTTCAAAAAAATTTTAAAAAAAAGTGCTAGTTTGTTTTTTCACAATTAAAAAATGAGCGTGAATTTAAAATCTAATTTCATAAATTCATTTAAATAGTAAAAAAACTATTCACTATATCATTATTTAACCAAAATTTACAGTGGAGATATTTGCAAGAGATCCATACCGGAGAGCACTGTGGAGCAACATAATAATTTGAAACAACATGATTATTCAGAATATCATAATTTGAAGGTTATAGTGATTCATTTAAAACCCTTTTCATAAAATATTTCCTGGGTATCAAGCTATTCAATATTTTATCATTTTGCCAAAATTTACAGGGGAGAGATTTGCAAGAGAGACATACAGGGGAGCACTGTGGAGCAGCAGATCAATAGTTTGGAACATGAGACTTATTCAGAAGATCATAATTTGAAGGGTATGGTGATTCATTCAAAACTCTTTTGGAGCAACAAAATTATTCAGAAAATCTGAATTTGAAGGGTTTTGTGATTCACTCAAAACCCTGCATAGTAAAAATATTAAATTTTACAGTTGATTTTAATAAAAAAAAAATACAATTTGTATCTCTATTTAGATTTAATAAAATTCATACTTACCATAAACCCTTGCTTGTTCTTGCTTATGTGACTACAAAATTTCACCTTAGGGTTTAACTCCCTCTATCACTTCATAATTACAACTTTTCATTTTAGGCATTTTAGATTTAATGGGTTTATGTTTCCATATAAAAGGCGTTTGACATGTGATGCATCGGATTCAAACCCTCTCGTGCCTGTCATGTTTTTTTTTAAAATTGTTTAGGGTGATTGGTGCACCTAATTGAATCTAACACATCATTGTACTTTTAGATAAAACACACCAATAATGTTGCAACATAATTAAAAAAATCCGTTCATCGATGTGTAATTTTATTTGATCATGGTATTTTTTTATTTTTGTTTTTTTTTTCTATTAGAGTGGTGTTGATAATGATGCATATCGCACTGTTGTAATTTATAGCTTTTAAAAAATCTATTTTTTATATTGGTGCATTTCCTATATGGAACACACTAGTTCTTTTATATTATGAAAGCACACTGGAAACCTTTTTTTTTGCAGAAAATTATGTGATTTATTTATAAAATATATTTAATAGCTTGGGTATTGAATGGTACATGATACATATTGATAATAAAAAAATGTGTGAGAATAGTTCAAGTAACAAAAATTCTGATTGGCACAATAATAACACATCCAAAAAGGAAAAAAAAGGCAAGTTCTTTGTAAATTCTATACAAAATTAATATGTTAAAAAGACAAGTTCTTTGTAAATTATATACAAAATTAATATGTTTGAACTATGTGTACGTTTAACTAATATGTATTGGTTAGTGTGTGTCCTGCAGAGCCATAAAATGAGGAAGATAAATAATATTCTTTGTGATCTAAGTGCATAAGAATGTAAAAGCCTGATGGAAAAATTGCAAAAGGAAGAATCGAGTGAATCAAAAAATTATTCAATATGAGTTCTTTTTTGAATTTTCATTAATAATATACATAAAAATATCAACTAACATTTTTCAAACAATCTCTTAACTCACATATGTTTAATGTTCTACAAGGACCAACAACAAAGGAACAAAATGTCGTCCAAAGAAAATGAAAATTATAGAAGATGTAAATGATGATGAATTGGTCCTTAGCTCATATGGAGTGGTGTTGGAGGTTAATGAAAGGGTGAATTTTTTTTACAAAACTATGAGGGATATAGTGGAACGAACGTATAGAGATGCTTTCCACTTACAATACAAAAATCAATCCAATGATTCCAAGAACTAGATTATATCTAAACTACAGGAAGTGTTTACAGAGAAATGGTCAATGAGACCTGTCAGACTTGCCATATAAAAAACATACAACACCAAAAAAGAATAATTCAAAAAGTAATATTTCTAAAAATATTTTTCTAGAATATGTATATATTACTACAGACCATTTATTTATTAATATCAATTTTGTTGTATTTAGTTTTCATATATCAATATAAAAATAGTTTTTTTGTCATGTTACTTTTTTTTATGAAGATTATGAAAATCCCAAAGGATCAACAAGATGCTATCCAAAATATGCTAGTAGGAATGTCAAAAAAAATGTACAAGGGGGTGGTAAAAGAAATGGAAATAATTGCATTGTAGGAGGAGCCATCTCAACAACAACGTTCTTCAAATGTATGAAATCATTGAAATTTTCTATTAGGTACATATAAATAAACAATTTAGCAAATTAAATATTAATTTTCAAGTATTTTATTGCAAAAAAGAAAAAAAAATGGAACACATTCAACACATAAAATAGGACGACAAGGAAGATGAGGGTTGATAACAAAGTTTGTGTGTAATTGTTATTTCCTTCTAACATTAAATTAAGATTTCATTTTTATATATTTTAATTTGTTTTACAACAACCATCCTTGAATGTCTTCAAATAGGTTCTAACATACAAAGAAGAGCCATCACAAGAATTGATTGACATTGGGTTAAGGGTTGTGAGTATATGTTAGCATATCAAAAATTGATTGTGGAATTTGTAAGTATCTTATGTTGTTTTACTTCTCTCATTTTATAATTAATGGAACAAAAAAATCTTCTATATTAAATCTATGATTTATTATGAGGTATAAAACTTGCAAGAAACAAAGTATGAAAATGTGCCAACAGAAAAGTTGTTGACAGAAAGCATGATATTTGGTTTTGAAAAAATGTATATCATTCAAGACTCAATTCTTTCTATGGTATGTCTCTTTTCAATTTACATTCATGTATATTATTTATTTCAATTTTCATTACTCTCACCAATGTAGATACACTCGCTACACTTTATTTTAATTTTTGTAGATGGAATCATATGAAGGAGTGGAAAACAATTGAGACAATCAACAAAACATTCGACCAAATAACCCAAGTCATGTAAGTAGCTCGAGAAATGACAACAATTCCAATGAAGAATGATGATCAATATATTTGGATATCAATGCAAGTTGTTGTATTTTTTGAAATAATTGTCTGTAAAAAATTAGACATTTTTTTTAATGTAATGGACATAGTGTCCCAATTGAAAGACAAGGGGTTACCAATAAGTGTCGACCAATTTTGTGTGACAAAGAGCCTATTATTCATATATAATAAAATATGTTTTATCTTATTATATTGTGTTGTCCAATGTTTTTGTGAAATGTTACATCGTTGATTAAATATTATAATGAAGAGATGTGAAATCTAATGATATAACAAATCAATCCAAACATCATATCCAAATGCACTAATCAAAATTTAATTTATATGAATACTATTATAAGATATATGTCAATTTTTTATGAACAATGGAATTAAAAAATAACAATAATTGTGTATTGTCACAGGTTGGTGTTTCTAAAAAGAGAAAATGACAACCGGTGCGTTTAATGATAAACAACATTGGTGCATTTTAAGATACATCACACCCATGTCGTAATTAAATTCTCACCGGTGTTGATATACAAGGAACCAACATCGATCTTAATACTATTTTAACCAAAAATTATAATAATAAAAAACCTTTATCGATGTGTTTAATTAATAAACACATCGTTTCTTCTGTATCGCACTTCCTCCTTGATGCATTCTGAATATCATGCACCGCTAGGGTTTATTTTTAATGCACTTATGATGGTATCATAGATTCGCCCGGTGCCTTATTCTTATTACGGCACTAGTGCATTATAGCTTATAAGAGCATCGATGCTCCAATATTTTTTGGACACCCCCGATGCTTTCTTATAATGTTAAGCACCGATGCTTTAAGTTATAGAATGCATTAGTTCTTGGTATCATATATTCCACCAGTGCATTTTTTTATTAAAGCACTGGTGCATTATTTTGTATAAACGCATCGATGCCCCAATATTTTAGGACTGACCCGATGATTTCGGTGTAATGTAGGCATCGATGCTTTATGTTTGAGAACACACCGGTGCGTATAGACCATGAAGTCAACTGACTAGAAAAACATCCACTACAACCCCCACCCACCTAGTTTTTTTTAGTTATAATGAAGTTCCATTATAATCTTTGCAAAAACATCGGCTACCAAAAACAAATGTTTTCGCAGAGGTTATTTTAAATTTTTTTTCCAATTTTATAACACTAAAAACCTCCACTATAACCTTTGCTAGAGGGTCTTTTCCTTTTAGTAACATCATCATCATCACTGTTACATCCTTATCATTACTGCCACATCATCATTATCACTACCACTTTGACATCAATGACAACATGTTCTCAACAATCTCCCCCTTTTTCATTGATGGCAATACCTTCTTCCTTTTGTAGTGATGTATGCTCACTCTATCTATCACCATGCTCACTCTAACTATCACTTTATTTCTCCCCCCCTTTGACATCAATGGAAAAGGGATTATTTTTTCTTATCATGTGACTCTCTCTGTCACCAACAATTTGTTTATTTCCCCTTTGACATCTAGGATAAAGAGTTTCCCCCCCTCTGGAATTTCATGATTCTCTTTCTTATTCTATTGCTCCTCATTTCTTCATGCTTTTATCCACTATCATTTAACTCATTTTGATGCTTCCTCTGTCATCAATTGTTCCTTCCCAGTATGTGTGTGTGTAGGAAACCATGGTTAACTCTTTTACTTTCAGATACCATATCCCAAAATCTGTTGTTCCTTTAAGATATATAAAAATCCTTTTCACTGCTAGAACATGGGTTTTCTTTGGTGCCACTTGAAATATTATGACCTGTCCAACTATTTTCATTACTTATGGCCTTGAATTTGTCACATAGAGAAGACTACCAGTCATTTATCTATATATTCTTTGATCTTCTTCTTTAGATTCATCGTCTTTTCTCAACTTGCAACCGATAACCATAGGAGTACTCACAAGTTTAGAGTATTCCATTTTGAACTTCTTTAACATTTCCTTGATGTACTTGATTTGGGAAATGAAAATTCCTTCATCTA
>JASDQU011440709.1:23778-37578 GCA_032191745.1 Picea mariana | reverse complement strand
TTATTGAATGGTTGTAGGTAGAATTGCTTACTTTTATGGTTACATTGTTGTTATTTGCTTAATCATTGAAACCCTAGGGAGCCAACACACAAGTAGGTCATGGCTTCATGTCCCCATGATAAAAACTAATTTAGCCATTGATTAAAGAGGGTTTAGCCTAGCCATAGCTACACTAACCTTTCTTTTTCCTGAGTTAGTTTTGGATACAAGTTGAAAAAAGAGGACGTCCTAGGCCTAATTGAGTTTACACCTAGGGTTTGGACTCTTAGGGTTTGAAAAGCCTTGTCCCCAAGCAACACTTTTCAGCCTTAGACTTGTATTTTAAAGCTAGCCGTTTTGCCAGAGAGTTCTAAGGAAAGAGGGAGGAGCATGAGGCCTAGATTTAGCTACACCAGAATGAGCCTCCTCCCCTTAGGGTTTTGACTTGGTGGCCTTGCCATTGCAACACCATCAAGCCTAACTCTCCCGTCCTTAGATTTAGATTCTCCCAAGCCATTAGCCTTACTCCTTGACTCCATTTACCCCAAGGCACTAGTCCAAACCTAAAACGTTGATGCTTTTGTGTTAGAACCAACTCTTTCAAACTTTCTTGAATTGAAACCCTACTAACCCTAACATATTACTAACCTAGCGTTTTTCTAACCCTAACCTCGATGACATCTTGCCTTATTTCAACTTTGGCTGATTTAAAATTTACGGCTGAGTCATCCATTGATTGGCATTGATGTGTGGATCCTTTTTATTGGTTAAATTTGCAAAACGTTTACCTCTTGCCTCTCAAACTGACCTAGGATTAGGGCTAACGTCACCTGCATATCAGCAACAATATTGATGACGTCCAGCCTCTTTCTAACCCTTGTTTAAGTGTAAAACGTTGTGATTTGGTTGGCATCAAAGTATAGATTACTTTCTTTGGCTTAGTATGCAAAACGTTCACTTTTTGCCTTCCAAAATTAACCTAAATTTAGGGCTGACGTCATAGTGACAGCAGCAACAATATAGGTGACGTCAAGCTTATTTAAACCTTTGTTTGGCATAAAAACGTCGTGATATTTGTCACCTTGTTTAATAGACTTTGAGTTGCTGATTATTCTCGTAAGCTTAGTTGACAAAACGTCCTTCTCATTGTCTCTAAATTTGACCTAGTATTAGGGCTGGCGTCACCTTATTTCTGCAGTAGTGATGCAGCAACAATATTTATATGAGCTGATTATGATATTGATTTCATTGTGATAGTACAAAGTTTTGATTTTACACATTGAGTGCCAATATCTCTTATGTATTTATTGAAGAAGTGACATAGAATATAAGCTTTCATTGCAATCATTGATTTCATCAATAATTGCTTTCATTAATGCTCATATATATATAAGATAGTCATTGATATTGTGAAGTACTAACCACTGCAGCACACTTTTTTAGTTTATTTGTCTTGTCTCGCAAGCAGGTGCCACTCAGTGGATCTTCTTCTTTTTGACTATCATTTGGCAATAATCTGTGAAGGGAAGCTTAATCTTAACCTTTGAAAGCCTTAAACTTTGACCCTTCTCCTTCAGAACCCCAGATTGCGGACGTCTCCCTTGGATTAGCCATCCTAAATAGAAAGAGCTCCCCATCGAGGTGACAGTGGGTGGGGAAGCTCCTGTTACGCCAGTTTGAAGCCTTGACTCAAGCTACCTAAACCTTACCTACAAACTGTGCGATAACATAACCTATCCATGGTTTTAATACTCGCATCAGGGAGCCCATTGTACCAGCGTCTAGAGCCATCATGGAGGGTAGCAGAGAACAATTTCATAGCTAGATCTTCAACATCATCATTGATGGGATGAAGCTGGAAGAAGGCCCAAAACTTGTTCATATGATCCTCGGCACTGACCACATCATTTCCAGTGAATTTAGGCAACCACTTTTCATACTTAGGGGGCATTTGCCTAGGGTAGCCTAGTATAGTTGTCATGTCTAGCGGTTTGAAGAGCTTGGATGACCATTGCTTTTGGTTATTAGCTAGGTTTGGATTGACGGTCTAAGTTCCAGCGCTAGACATGGTGTTCAAGGGAAGATTGCCTCCAAAAAGTGATTTCACTACAGTGTTTCGGGGAGGTTTTCTTTTGAAGGATTGGGGAGGGTTGGTGTACCTCCCTGAGTTTTGTGGAGTCGCTTGATAGTTTTCTTGAAACTACTAAAGGGATGAGGGAATCACCCTCAGTGGAGTCGCACGGTAAGATTTGAAAAGTAAAGGCTTTTTGAGGAAAGGTTTATCGTGAAGTGTCGTCTTTGAGGAGAATTGTCTCAGCGTTCCCCGGCAACGGTGCCAAAATGTTATCGCACAATTTGTACTTGTCCCAAAGGGAAAGGTTGAGGGAGGAAAATTGGCGTAACAGGAGGTTATCCTATCACTGTCACCTTAATAAGATACCTCTTTCTATTTAGGGATGAAAACCCAGGGGAGACGTCCCCGGTGACCTGGGGGTTTGAGAAGGCAAAGGTTAAAGTGTCGATAAAAGGTATCCCCTCTCACAAGTCACATTGATCAGAAAGTCCTAAGGTTTTAATCAATAAAGCAATGATGTGCTTAGATGTACCTGCCCAAAACAAAGCAACAAGAAAACAATATCTTTTGCAAATACAAATTTGATGTTAGTGCTTCATAAACCTTGGACTAGTCAATAAAAGCAATAAGTTGATGCTAGATGAAGCAAACATAATTTTATAAGAGCAATGTTTACAAGATAATAGCTTCACAATAAATTCCTTAAAATAGCTTCACAATGACCAAAAAGAACAACTCAATAATAACAATGTATTAGCAGTTGTCAGAAGCTAATCAGGCAATGTAAAACTCAACTTTTGAAATTGCTTTTAAGTTCTTTTACTGCTGTAATTAATGGCTGTAGCTTACTTTCGTAACAACAGCAATATGGTTAGTGAGTTAGCCTAATCTAGGGTTAGGAAAGGTTAGTAGGTTGCTTGAGGTAAAATATTTAAGGGTTGGTTTCATCAATCAATCAATTTCAAGGTCTAAATCAGTGCCTTTTAGGGTTAATGGAGTCACTTTGCAGCAACAAACTTGAAGGAACAAATGATAATGTGAGATCTAGAGACAAGAAAGTAAATGATTGAGGTGTTGGTAACCCAAGGCCTCAATCACTAAACCCTAGAAGGAAAATGGCCACTAAGAAGTAGGTAGCCCTAGGCCCTAGCGATTTTCCTCCTTCTTTAGCTCAAGGATGAAGTAAATGACAGCTTGATGAAGCAAATGTTGCTAGGGTGCTACAATGGTAGGTCCCTTAGAACAATGCTTCAAAAAAGTAGGGTTTCTAGCACAATCTAGTAGGTGAAAAGTTGTTAAGGCAAGAACAATAACATGTGCTTTGACCTCCTAGGGTTTTAACTTTTTAAGCTAACAATTTCATAATCTTGGAAGAAATGCAAAGTAAATCTACCATAACCATTCAAAGTAAAGAAGAATTGCAGAAATCTACTTACATTCACCAAGAATAATCTAGCAATAGGCCTAGTTGAAGACTTTCCACCAAGAAAAATGCCAAAAAACACCTAGATTTAGCCTCCTCCAAGAAGTGCGCACCAAATTTCAGCCAATAAACCCTAAGTAGGGTGCAAATTTCATACCTCACTTGTGTGAGTGAAAGAATCATGAAAAATACAAGGGAAAAAACCCTTATTATACAGTGAAAATGACTTGTAATTTACAAAATTAGGTCAAAAAGGCCAACATGGCCAGTTTACATGTAATATTCAGTTTTTTACATAAAATGACAAATTAAACCCTAAATCAAGCAAAAGAGATGACGTCATGGCCTTCTAGGGCGACGTTGGGCCTCCCAGGTGAAACATTGGCCTCCTGGAGCAAAACGTTAGGCCTGCAAAGGCCTCTGGTTCAAGCCACATGTGCCACTTGGCACACAACTGCCTCCATTGTGTCCATCCAATGCTGGGTGATGTCAAGGGTCACAGAGGTGACGTCATGGGCCTTCCAAGGCCAACATCATAGTGGGAGGGCAAGACCCCCTTGGGTCTAGGCCTGCCAAGCTGTCTCTGGTGGAACATCATCCTCTATCTCCGGTGCAAGCCTCTGATACATGTCTTCCCCTAGCTAGGGTCTCAGCATCAATCTGGTGGGATTTTATCCCTATGGAGGTCCGAACTAATCATCTTCCGATGGTACCTATCCATCGGGCATGGTTATGCAGCATTAACAAGTATGCCCTCCATGGGCTCATAAGTCACAGGGATCATAGCAATGTCAACCACATCCAATAATCAAGTTATCTAAACATGTGCATAAAACCCCCTTTTCCCAAACAAGTGCTCAAAGATGTTATGCTATTCTACAAGCTAGGTTTGAAGAGGGTTTCAGGAGGTCTTGTTGGGCTAATTCTCATTGGATGTGGGATGTTTCTAGGTGAAGACAAATCCAGGTCATGTAAGTGGATGAGGTGGTGTGGGGATGTTTGAGCAATGGGTGTAGTGATGACAGGGAAATGTATGGCTTACCCGTGGTGCCTCTGAAGAGGGTGAGCTGCACCTTGTCATGGATGCAAGTGTTTCCAAGCCCATTCAATGCCTTTTTTAAATTTTTTATCTTATTGCTTTTTCTTTCAAGAGAATAGCTAGGGGACATTGCCTTGGGGTGGTGACCAGTGGTGACAGTGTTACCCACAAGCATTTCACGGAGATGAGAAGGTTTGGTCGTGATGAGATCCCCTTTCTCTTGGCTATGCCACCAAGAGCCACTACCCTGATGTGGTGACCAGTTGAATGGTAGTGTCATACCACTACATGCCCATGGACCTAATAGGCTGGATCGTGATGAGACCCCCTATCCTCCAACTAGGTCTTGATTTTATTATTTTATGGGTCCCTCCATTTCTTGCTAAGAAGCTTTTTATTGCTTTCTTGGGGATCCCTGGGCGAAGCATCTGAAGGTTTTGTTCTTTTGGCTTTTATCTTTTTCCATCTACTTTTAGCCTTTGGGCCTTTAGCCCCTTCTTCCCACAAGGCAAGGTACAACCCTTTGCTAGCTTGGAAAACCTAAAGCCTGAACCAATCTAGGGGATGGATGAGAGGGAAAATGATGAAAAGTGGCAACTCAAATCCTAAGGGATCCAACTTACTAGGGCAACTTGTCATTCCCCCCAGGTGTGGACAAGTGGAAAGGCATAATGTCCAAGCACACGTTAGAAGCAAAATAATTAAATGCACATATTCAAATGTTTTGAGAATCGGAGTGACACATACCATGTTATGCGGACTCATTACCTCATGGAACAAGACCCACTGCTGCTAAAGGAGTAGGCCGCTGAGATGGATGTTGTTGCTGCTGACAAGATAGAGGCACTGAAGAAGAAAGATGGGCCCTTCAGGGCCAGGCTCAAGTCAATATGGCTCTCCATACTCCATGTCTAGGACCTATGGGCCTCGAGACATAATCTCCTTAGTTATCCCTAGGCTAGGGGATAACAGATACCACTTATATATACTTCCATTCCAAACTGGTTTTCCCCCGGGGATTTTTTATCTAGGATCATGTTGATCAAAAACACTTTTGTTCATTTCATGCATGCTTAGAGTGTAGATCAACTTATTTGTGTTGTAGAGATCTAGAGGAGTGTTACTTGTTTTGAGATATATTGCATGTGCTAACCACCGGTTCAAAAACACTTGCAAGGGCACTGTTGACCGCCTATTCAACTAGGGGGTCAAATCCATGTGCCATGAAGAGATGCATCATCAGATGCTAATATGTCGAAGATTATTTGGTTCTACTGGGCAATTTATGCCTCCAGCACACATTTTTGTAAACGAAATTTCCGCACCCCTGCGTGGGTTAATAATGTAATAGGTTTGCATGGGTCATAGTTAGGTCAGTTACCTTGGGATTTATTCATTGGGAGAGTTCCTTTCACCAAGGGTTTTTTATCGTCAGGTTATTAATTGGGCTTTTCAGCCTTATTAATTTCCCTTGAGTTTTTCCCTCACACTAGCAATAATTCCTCCAAAGTGGTGAAGGGCATTCTAATGGAGTGATCCTCTGGTAACTATTGTTTAGGAATGATGTAAATGACCAGGTATGACATCTTAGAAAGTTTCACGAAATTTCGTCGAGTCTAGATAGGTTTTTTTTAATTAATTAAATTTAATTAAATTTTCCTAAGGCTGGAAGTTTAATTATTTAATTATTTAATTGTTTTTGAGCAAATATTGTAAAAGCTAGATCCTTGGGATTTTGCTAGGGGTATTTGTGCTCAAAAGAAATGGAATGAGACCCCCTACACCCTTGGACCAAGTTTCAACTCAGTCGGACAACTTGTGCTAGGTGTTTGTCCACTAGGAGTCTCAGTCAATTAAAACAACAATTTTAATTGCTAAGTCATGACATAGGTAAAATGTTATTTTTGTAATTTTAAGCTAATGGGGTAAAGTTAAGATGAATAAAGGCAAGAGAGATGATTCCTAACCTACCCAACCCACCTCCTAACCTTTACACACCCCCTTACCCACTCATTTTCTCATACCTGCACGTCCCCTAGGGGGATTTACACCCCCCCTCATGTGGAAACCTTTGAAATATCATTTGATTGAGTTATGGGCCCCTCCCTTTAGTAGTGCGCCCTTCCTAGCCTACCACCTCACCCCTTTTCTTGGTCCCACACTCCAACTTACCCATCCACCTCACCTATCCATGCCAAAATCCTAGATGGTGCACCCCTCTCCTTGGGATTCCCTCTTGTGGCTTGGATGTAACACTTGGCATTGATCTAGGAGGAGTCGTCTTTCCTCTTTGGGTATAAATAGAACCCCTCCCTCACTCTTTTATTCACCATATCTTGAGCTAGTGTTATGCTATTGGATTTTCGCCCCATCTCTCTCTCTTGTTCATCTTGCATCCACCCATTTTGCTCTTGAGAGTGTTGGAGCACGACTCTCCTTTTGGATTAATAGAGAAGCTTTGGTGGATTTGAAGCAACAAAGAGTAGTCTTGTTTCTTCTTGCACATGAGATGATGTTGTAGCTTTTGCATCTTGTGTTGTATGGAGTAGATTTCTTGAGTAAAGTAGTTTGCTTGGGTAGGTTAACCAATAGTATTATTGATTGATCTAAATATGTTGGGTGGCTAGTGATCTAAAGTATTTTATGTTAGCTCATTTCAACCATATTATCTATTCTTTGTACCTCACGTTTTGCTTCAAGTTTGCAAGTTTACCTCTTGGGTGTTGTCGGGATAGTCTCAAGGAGTCGTCTACCCTCAAGGCCTACTTAAACTCCATTACTTTTCTAATCTGAATTTCTGTTCATTCCATTTCATATTTTAGTTTGATAACCATCATAGATAGGTCATAAAAAATCAATTTTCACTTGAATGTTTTATGTGAAAAATTTATGCCTAAAAACATAAATTTTTCTTGATTTTTTTTTGTGTTGTGCAGCATTTCCAGCAAGCAATAGCTTGCTGGTTTTTGCAGGTTCTTACCAGTTACAAGGGGTTATGCTGCCCACATTCGGTCACACAACACATCAAAGACATTACCTTTGAGTGGGTAACAAATCTCATCTTTCTTCTACATCTTTCTAGCATTGTAGCAAGCCCCCGGAAAGTTCCCTTGAGACTTGCATTCTTGTATCTAGTTTCAATTGTTGTAAGTTATTTTTGCCTACACCTTGGGTGAGAGATTGGCTCGGCCAACCCCCCAAAATCGTGAAGCTAGGGCATAGTTTTATTTTCAGCAATTGGTTATTGTTTTGCCCCACTTGTCACTAGGGCAAGGTCGTGTGGCTAGTCTTGTGTTAGTAATAGTTTGCTCTTTTACATTTCAACCCTCTTTGACACAACAAAGGTAGGTTTGCCTCCACCTTGTGCCATTGTGAGTGGTTTGTGTTTTGCTTTTCAATTCCAAGTTTTATCTTATGGTTGCCTACACCTTGGATGAGTAGTTGGCTAAGCCAACCCCCAATATGGTATGGCTAGATTAGTTATGTGTTGTTGATTTGCTTATGCTCACATGGTTAAAATTTTCTAGAAGTAGATCTCACATCCACATACTAAATCTTAGCTTAAGTCCTTGAGGCATAATTTGTGTGCATGCTTTAAGTTTCTTCAAATTTCATTTCATAGCACATCTATTTTATGCAAGACACACATATGGCTGAATAATGATGTTTTAAAGTAATCTCTTCAATTTGCAAACGTCTTATCTTTTCAAGCTTTTACTTTCATTTAAGTTTTCAAGTACTCATGGGCATGTGAATGGTGTAGGAACACAATCTCATTTCAGCAAGTATCTTTCAAGTTTCATACATGTTTTAAATGCTATAATGTCATGGTGTAGGAACAACATTTCAATTCAACATTTTTTTAAAGTTTCTTATGTGTTTAAATGTTATAATCTCATGGTGTAGGAACACTTTTGTGGCTGGATAAAGTTTTGGTTTTGGGCTTATTTCACTAGTTTTAGGCAAGTAAAATTCACATAAACACTCTTAAACACACTAAAATACTTAGTCCTTAGGCATAACAACATATTAGACTTAATAGGACACCTAAATTCACCATCTTCGCCATCTAAAACGGGGTTTGAGGAAGGCAACGGAAGGTGTTAGGCTAGGGACGGTCTCACGATGAGCGGCGTCCTTTCCGGGAGTACTCGGATCTTTAGGGTTGACCTGTGAAGCTAGGGTAGGCCTTGTTGCCTCACTTCTTGAGCATCCAACAATCATTTGGTAATTGGGGGAGGAGGATTTTGGTTTGACACTTAGCTAGGTGTAATTAAATCTTTAATAATCTTTAAACAACTTTTAATCCACTTAGTGTTTTAGGCATCACTTTCATTGATACATCTTATGGTTTTTTAAACAATACTTGCAAGCATACATCTCTCTTTAAATTTTACATGCAAGTCTTTCCTTTATTTCTTTGTGGATTAATAATCTAAGTATCATATTTTAAGTATTGTGGAGCACTTGTTCTTTAAAGCATTCATTTTTATTTGTTAAGTGTTCTTTATGGTGTGATCCCTCAAGAGATAGCGCATCCCATTTGGAGGCATCATCTTGTTGGATCTTGAGTGTTGTGGTTTCCATTAAAAAGCAGTCCAATAGAGTAAGTTCTATTGGGGCATGCTTGGCTTAATGTGTTGATGATATTCATGATTTGAAATTCTCTTAAACTCCTACACATTAAAACACTTGGTTAGTTTGTTTCCTTGTATCTTGTGTATCTTGTTGTATATCTCTTGTTCATATTGTTGTAACATCTGTCATTCATTTTTGTAAGTATTTGTATCTAACTTTGTTGTGGAGTAGTTGTGCTTTTGTAATCTTTGTAATCGATTTGTAATCAAAACCTCCCAAACATTAGTTGACCCCTTTGCCCAATCTTAGGCACTAGTCTTGGTTGTCTTAGGAAAGGGCTTGTTTGTCATAAGTAAATCATTGCATCTTGCATTGCTGCCTTTGCATCATAGGTTAGTCTATTCCCCCAACCTTGTAACTAACTAAAACCAACTCCTAGAACATAACGTTAATTATATCTAGTAACTAGGGTCTACCCCCTTTGGCTTCCCTAGGAGTAAGCCTAGACAAAAGAGGTTCAAGCCAAAGTGACAGCGTGGGCTTTGAAACTAGGCATTGTGCCTCCAAGAACACACTAAGTGAGTTGGACTTTGCTCACGTTTGCAAGTGTGTATAAGGACGACAACAGGCACCTCAAAGAACACTTAACCTCCAAAAATTATGGGCTGAAAGTTACTAAACTATTTTCTGTCCTAAAAACAACAAAGGATAGTTTTGAAGATTGAAACTTAGAGCCAATCTCAAGATCAAATATAGACCTTAGTTGGCAGCCTCATAGTACCTCAATTTTATTCATGGTATCAGAGTCTTGTTGGCGAAGTTTCGCTGATTTCTAGAGCATCTTGTGGGCAGTTTTGTGAGAACTTGTTGGCAGATTTTGGACAGCTTGTTGGCAGAGTTAGTGGACAGCTTGTGAGCAGATTTGTTGGACAGTTGGAGGACTGTTTTGTGGACACGTTTGGACAACCTTACTTTCGCTTCTGTGTCAAGTGGTGAGGTTGAGTTCTTTTGCAGTTTTCGCATTAGTGTGTGAGCTTTAGTGTGAGTTTTAGTGGACATCCATGTCGGTGTCCCAGATGCGGGCAGAGGATAGGCTAGACGAAGCTAGAAACTGGTCCCCTTGGAAGACCAGGATCACTTTCGTCTTGGAGGACCTTGAACTATGGGATATAGTTCAAGCTCTCGTGGTGATTCCTCATGCACCTGCTCCATCACCATTGTTGGATGGATATTTTCGGAAGAATAACATCAAGGCGAAGAGAACTATTTGTGATGCGGTGAGGGACCACATCATTCCCCATCTGATAGGTAAAGATTATGCATATGATATGCAGGCATCCTTGTGCAAGCTTTACCAGAGTCCAAACCAGAACGGGAAGATGGTTCTGCGGGACAAGCTCAGGAGCATTCAGATGATCGATTTCGAGACAGTCACATCATACCTAGGCAGATTCACTCAGATTGGAGATGAGTTAGCAGCGGTCGGAGAAATTGTAGATCCAGACTTTTTGGTGAGGACAATTTTGAACAACTTTTCCAAACCTTGGGGTTCATTTGTACAAGGCATTGTTGCCTGGGAGGTCATGCCTACTTGGGAGAGACTTTGGGACGATTTCATACAGGAGGAGTTGAGGTGCAGCTTTGGGTCTTCAGGACATCAACATACACCTGAGGGGGATGAGGATCTTGCTCTTTGGACAAAGGGAAAGAAGAAGATCGAAGAGGGTGCGAGATAGGGTCCCAAGAGAGGGACCCAACCACCAGAGAGTGGCAGTGGGAAAAAGAAGGACATAAGAAAAGTGAGATGCTTTGCTTGTGGTGAGATGGGGCACTATGATGGACAGTGTCCCAAGAGGAAGAAGAAGAGGCAGCAGGGTGGTATGGCAATGACAGCTGAGGAGGAGGAGTTCAATGCACAGTTTGCGAGGGAGTGTGTATTCGTTTGTTATTTGTCAACTGATACACCATCCAGCGGCAGGTGGGGAGACAGAGTTGAGGAGGACCTATTGACTCAAATCATTGATTTAGAGGGGGCTCAGACTCAGTTTTCGAGGACACCATCTTCAAGGGTGACTGGTCCACCCGGGACAACATCAGTTTTAGAGTTGTCGAGACAGAGGGTTGGTGTTGGGGTTTCAGAGCATCAGAGATTGATGAGGAGGAGCACCAAGGCACCACAGAGGCTTGAGCCTTGTTATCCACCAAGTTGCACTAGGATGGACTTCCAACGATCCGCCAAATATTGAACAACTCCTTGTGCAAATTTCAAAGTTCAGAAGTTCAGTTGGACTATCAAACCACCCTTTTTTCCGCATTTCCATCCCTCTGGGGCATTGTAATGAATGACTTGAGCATGAAAGTTGTAAAAGACTATTGGCCACCTAAGACCTGGGCATGAGCATGTACTCTAGAGTGTTTTTTTCACTTGTTAATTATTTCTTTCCTATAAAACAATTAATAATCTATTAATTTCTAAGTTTTTTCACTCAAATCGACTCCAAAGATGGAGTATGTGCTGGTAGTTAGGCCTTGACATGGTATAACCAATGTCTAGTGGCTAAATGTATATGAGTTCATGCTAAGTCATGTCTATTGAGTCATATGGAAATTGTGCTAAATCCCTTTGTTGTCGTCCTTATACACACTTGCAGACATGAGCTAAGTCCAGCTCACTTAGTGTGTCCTTGAAGGCACAATGCCTAGGTTCAAAGCCCACGCTGTCAGTTTACTCCTAGGGAAGCCAAGGGGGGTAGACCTCTTCCATCTAGGCTTACTCCTAGGGAAGCCAAGGGGGGTAGACCCTAGTTACTAGATAATATTTAGCGTTTAAGTTCTAGGAGTTGATTTTAATTTGTTAAGGTTGGGGGGAGTCTAACCTATGATGCAAAAGCAACAATGCAAGATGCAAGGTTAGTATGTTAAGCAAACCTTTTCCCTAAGTCAACTAAGACTAGTGCCTAATGTTGGGCAAGGGGTCAACTAGATGTAAGGGTGTTTCGTTACAATAGAATTACAAGTTACTTACAAAAGAATAATTATACAACACAACAAGCTAACCACGTTATTTCAATGTGCAGGATTTGAAGAAGATCAAGGTATTAGCATCATCAACACATCAGGCCTAAGCATGCCCCAATAACACTTACTCTATTGGACTACTCCTCAATGGCAACATCAACATTCACAAGTCAAAGACAAACTTAGAAGATTTAAAAGTTAAGGCACAAGTATTCCACAATGATTATGATACTCAACACTTAGTTATTTAACCCACAAGGTATTATTAGATGAAAGATTGAATTACAAATATTTAGCCCAAGGTTTAATTACTTAGTGAGTTAAGGGTTCTTTAAGATTGCAAAGTTTTATTACCCTTAATAGATGTTTCACCAAAAACCTCCTCCCCCGATTGCCAAATAGCTTCTGGATGCTCAAGAAGTATGGAAACAAGGCCTACCCTAGCTTCACAGGTCAGCCCGAAAGATTGAGTTTTTACGGAAAGGACACTCCTTCGCGCCGTGAGACTGTCCCTGGCCTATCACCTTCCATTTCCCTCCTCAATCCCCATTTTAGATGGTGAAGATGGTGGTTTAAAGTACCCTATTAAGTCTATTAAGTATGTATATCAATTGGTTAGACTTTTAGGTGTGTTTTAGAGTGTTTTGGTGATTTTAAGATGTCTTAAAATGGTGATTTATTGCCAAGGCCGAAACTCACTTCAGCTTGTTAAGTGTGTTATCGAAGCATAAGAATGGAGCATCTAACACATGTATAGCAATGTAAAAGCAAGTTGAAATAACAATTTAGTTGGTCACCATGATTGCACCATTAACATGAGAAAGATTGTAAAATAATACTAATGCACAAAGCAAGAACAACTTGCCCAAAAAAGAAATCAAGATTATCACACTTATCTTATGATTGTTAGGAGCATCAAGATCAAAGCACTAAGTGTGAAAAGGAAAATGAAGATTTAAGTATCAACCTACACTATCAACTTATCCAACAATTGTTAAATTAGGTGTGTTGGCAAATGGCCTTGAGATATTATAACATGGAAAGCAAAACCATTTACTAAACTATCAAAGCATTAACCATTTAGTGTGTTGGATTAGGGCATGCAACAAAATAGATCTTGAAATATATTATAACATGCAAATAGATCTAAGTGAGTTAATTATTCCCCAAGGGCTTAAGCTTAAAGATTAATGTGTGAGAGATCTAGATCTAGATGATTTTAACCATTAGAGCATAAATAGATCAAAAGCACATTAAAACCCTAGCCTCACAATTTGGGGTATTCCTCTCCCAAAGTGTAAGGTAATTATTAAACTTAGAAGATATCTTTAAAAGAAAGAGATAAAGAAGAAAGAGAAGAAGCAAGAAAGCAAGAGAAGAAGCTCACTAACCCCACATCCTAGCTTAGGAGAGTGATTTAGAGATAGAAAACTCAAAGCTAGATCTTACCCAAGCTCACACGTGGGAGGTAGGCCGTGTTATCCCCGCTATCTAGGGATAACTAGGAGATCATTTCTCGAGGCCCACATGGTCCTAGACATGGAGTACCGAGAGCAGGAGCGACCTGAGCATGGTCCTGGAGGACCCATCTTCTTCTTCTCAGCCAGCTTTGTCCTGTCAGCAGTACCAGCCTCCATCACTACCGGCCTGGGCTTGCATCAGAGAGGGCTCTTGCTCCATGAGGTAATT
>JASDQU011440709.1:11139-23678 GCA_032191745.1 Picea mariana | reverse complement strand
CAACTTTTATATGAGCTGATTTGACATTGCATTAGTGATATGATACATGGTTCAATTGCACACATTGAATGCTTTGTCTCTTTATGCATTTATTGGTGAAGTGATATAAATCTTTGATAGGCTATCATTGACTTCGTCAATAATAGCATTGATCTTATGCTCATATATGTGTTTAAGAGATAGTCTTTAAATATTTATGAAGTACTAACCCACTGCAAGCACATTCTAGTTTTTCTCTTTGTCTTGTCTCGCAAACAGGTGCATTTCATCAGTGGATTGTTCTCTTTGACTATCTCTCCTTGGGCAGCAATCTGTGAAAGGGAACCTTTTGACTTGATCTTTTATGCTTTAGCCCTTCTTTAACCCAGATTGCCTTAGGGACGTCTCCCTTGGATTTGCCCTCCTAAATAGAAAGAGCTCCCCATCGAGGTGACAGTGGGTGGGGAAGCTCCTGTTACGCCGGTTTCAAGCCCTTTGGACCTTTCCTACAAACCGTGCGATAACAGGCCGTACCAATCATTCTCCCACACTATGAGCAACTAAAAATCAACAAGAAGTGAAGAAAGTATGCCCAAGAAGCTAGAAGAAGTGAAGAGAAAGGTTGAGAATGTTACCCATTTCAAGAGAAGGGTCTTGGAGTGTTGTGTGGACGTTTTTGGGGTAGCATAACCCTCTCATCCAGATCTTAACCTACAAAAACCAGCAAGGTATACTTGCTGGAAATGCTACACACAACAAGCAAAGATGAAGAAAAATTTCTAGTTTTGGTAGAAATTTTTCACATAGAAAATTTTATGAAGAAAGTAGATTTAGATGATCACTCTAAGATGTTAAGCTAGCTAAAATATGTATTAAAGGACAGCAAGAAAGAATGAGAAAAGAAGATAGAGAAAAGAGGAGCTTATGTGTGCTTTAAGGGAGGACTCTTCCTTGAGGCATTCCCAATAAAACCCTTGAAGCCAAACTTGCAAAAACTTACCAAGATCTATGCATACCAAGATAATATGGCTGAATGTACTAATAAGATGAAATACTTGCACCCTATCTAGCAACTCACATATATAGATCTACAAGAATACTCATTGTTAGATCTACTCAAATAAAATACTTTACCCAAGATCTAGGCTATGCATAAATCAAATCAAACCATACAAGTTTACCTCACATGTAGCAAGAACAAAAATACTTGTTGCTCTTCCAATGATCCTCCAACTTTCATCCTTTATATTACTCAAGAAAGGGATCTTGGAGAAATACTTTCTTCAAAACCCTAAGAGCCAAAGAATGGAAGAAAGATGGAACAAGAAAGAGTGAGAGAGAGAGAGAGAGGAAAATCAAGCAACATAACATTGGCTCAAGATATGGTAAAAAGGAAGTGAGGAGAGGGATCTATTTATGCTTGGAGAGGCAAACTCACCCCTCTTGGATCAATTCCAAGTGTCCACCACCAAGCACAAGAGGGAATCCCAAGGGTAGGGCGCACCATCTAGGGTTTGAGAAGTAGATCTAGGGTGTGGATGGGTGAGTGAGTGTTGGGATCACACAAAAAGGTAGTGGGAGGCTAGGGGATGCGTGCCAAGGGAGAGAAGGGAGCCCAACCATCAAAAAATGATTTTTCTAGAAGATCCACTTGAAGGGGGGCGTAACTCTCCTTGGAGGGCGCACCATTTGGGGGAGAGGTGAGGAATGGAGGGGAATTAATGCTAGAGGGGGAGTGGAGGTGAGTTAAGGGGTGACGTGGAGGGTAAAGGGAGGCAAACCACATGGGAGATGCCCCCCCCCACACATCAGCCTCAAGTTACAACGTTGTGCTAGCTAGGGAGGCCGTCACTTTCCCTAGGGGACGTGAGGGTGTAGAAAAAAGGTTAGAAAGTTTGGGTTGAGTAGGTTTAGGCCTAGGAAACATCTCTCAATCTTTATCCACCTTTTCATCATCCTTTTAACTTATTATTACAATTTTTACATTTTTGTTATGTTTGGACTTAGCAATTAAAATTGTTGTTTTTGATTGACTGACACTCCGGGTGGAAAAATCCATAGCAGAAGTTGTCCGACTGAGCTGAAACTTGGTCTAGGGGTGTAGGGGGTGCTATTCTATTTCTTTTGAGCACAAATACCCCTATCAAAAACCCAAAGACCTAGTTTTTACAATTTTTGCTCAAAAATAATTAATTAATTAAATAATTAAACCTCCAAAAGGAATTCTGTGAGACTTTCTAAGATGTCTTGCATGGTCATTTACATCATTTCCTAACAATAGTTACTAGGATATAAGCCCATTAGAACACCGTTCACCACTTTGGAGGAATTATTGCAAGTGTGAGCGAAAAACTCAAGGGAAATCAGTAAGGCTGAAAAGCCCAATTGATAACCTGAGGATAAAAAACCCTCGGTGAAAAGAACTCTTCCAATGAACCAATCCCAAGGTAACTGACCTAACTATGACCCATGCAAACCTATTACATTATTGACCCACGCAGGGGTGCAGAAATTCCAGTTACAAAAAGAAGTGCTAGGCCAAAAATGCCCTGTAGAACCAAAGTCTTCGACAAATGAGCATCTGATGATGCATCTCTTCATGGCACATGGAGTTGACCCCCTAGTTGGATAGGCGGTCAACACCTCCTAAGGTTTTTTTAATGTTTTAGTCAAATAAATAATTTCTCGTAAAACAAACATTTTTTAATGTAAAAGTCAATAAAGTCATAAAAATGGCATTAGTCATTGTCAAATGCCATATTTGTGGTCATTTTCTAAGCCAGAGCACCCCCTAAACCATTATCCCCCCTTTGTTGAGGCAAAAAAGTGATTTTAATCACTCAAAAATGTAATTTTCTCTCAAAAAGGTAAAAAGGGACTTTTTAATTAATTTCCTAAAATTTAGGGGAGTTGCTAAAACTTAGAAAACATGTTGGAAACATGTTTTTCCATGTCCAAAGTTCATGGTACAATTGAGAAAGCCTTCTCTTAGTAAAGGCACCTAGTTTGAGTGACATGGCAGCATGGAGGAGATCCTAAAGAGCTCTTGCGCACCTCCTCCCATAGGTGGTGCACTAGCATGAAAGGGAGCTAATCCCAAAGCCCCACTCAACCTCACCCTCACCTACCACCCTCAATTCACTCACCCTTACCCTCACTTCACTCCTACACTCCCCCACATCACTCCACCTCCACCTACCTATCACTCCACTCATCCTCACTCTACTAAGTGCGCTAGTCCTCCTCTCCCATGCACCTTGTTGTCATCCTTATACACACCTACAAGCGTGGAAAAGTCTCAATCCACTTGGTGTGTCCTTGGAGGCACAATGCCTAATTCAAAACCCACTGTCACCTCGATTTCGACTTCTTACTCCTAGGGAAGCCAAGGGAGTAGACCCTGCTTACTATGTGAGTAGTTTAATGAATTATAGGAGTTAATTTTAGTTTTGTTAAGTTAGGGGAAATCTAACCTATATGGCAAACAACAATGCAAATGCAAAATTTTAATGACAATCAAGACCTTTCCCTAAAGGACAACTAGAACCAATGTCTATAGATTGGGCAAAGGGTCAACCAAGTTTGTACACAAAGAATACAGAGAATAAACAAATGATCTAGTTACAAACAAATAACTCTATAATAAGTTACAAGATGAAATAATGCTATGAACAAATATACAATACAACTACAAATTAGATGATAGCAAAATATAGACAAAGAACTAAAGAATAGTTAGAAAGATATACAACAAGAGATCAACCAATGCCAATGAACATGAGCTAGCTAATGATGAAACATATAACTTGAAACGGCTTGGAAATAAGGCAAGTGTGCAACTTAAGTAGATGAACGAGCCAACAAAAGAGCTAATGCGCAACTTCTAAAGCAAGGGGGAGACTACAAGCAAGTGCCCCAAAGAGATGGTGCGCAACTTGAGAGTAGGACGCCCTTGTATAGATGAACTTCAAAAATAATGAAACTTGAAAGTCAATATGCAAAACTTGAAAACAAAGTACTTGGAAATGAAAATGCTAATGAATTAAACCCATAAACATGTAAAATACCTTGTACAAAAAGGTTTACACAACTAAAGATATTGAAATGTAAAGCACAAGTGTTGTGTAAATGTTGTAGGTAAATTTTAGATAAATTTTAGAGTCTCTCTTTGATTAGGGGGCTTAAGGTGATGTGAAGCAAGCCTAGACTATGTGTCTACCCCTAGACTCTTACCTCTTTGGCCAAAATGAT
Source organism: Picea mariana (assembly GCA_032191745.1). Classification (NCBI taxonomy): domain Eukaryota; kingdom Viridiplantae; phylum Streptophyta; class Pinopsida; order Pinales; family Pinaceae; genus Picea; species Picea mariana. Next base: position 19,448 of record JASDQU011440709.1, on the reverse strand, counting down.
TGCTGGGTGCTCAAGAAGAAGGGCAAATAAGGTCCTTCCCTAGTTCCACAGGTCAACCCAAAAGACTTGGGCGCTCAAGCAGGAGGACACCTAGTGCCGTGAAGTCGTCCCCAACTTAGCACCCCTTGTAGCCTCCACAAGCCTCCATTTTGGTGGCGAAATTTGTACCAGTATTGGGTGTCTAATTAGATTAGATAAATTTCCTCCTAGTCTAGACTACAAGCTATGATTAACTTAAAGATAAATTGCAAAGTAAATTGATTCCGAACTTGAGATACAAGATCTTAATCACAATGAGATTATTTCCTAACTTAAAAAAGAAATAACAAGATAAAATAACTTTGCAACATAAACAAATTAAAGGAAATAAAACATGAGCAAATATTAACAAGATGAGATATCAACAAGCTAAGATAGAAACAAACCTTACGATATAGCATGGGTTGGCTTAGTCAAGCCTCTTTGCTAGGTGTAGGCAAAATAAATCTTGAAAGTAAATAAAACTTGGAAAGTAAAATAACAAGATCCTAGCCACTCAAATTTGTCTTAAGGACAAGTGGGGCAAACAATAATTAAATCAAACACTTTGCAACCTCAACTAAGGCACAAGGAGGAGGACAAGCCTACCGGTTTTGTGCCAAAGTGGGTGAATGAAATAAAAATAACTTGAAAGGAAAACAATAAACCTAGCCTCTCACAAGTGGGGCAAAAAATTAAAATGATTAAAACATAAAATTAATCTAACTTCCTAGTCTTACGATTTAGCATGGGTGGCTAAGCCAATCCTCTTTGCTAGGTGTAGGCAAACAATAAATGAAATTGCAGAAAATTGAAATGCTTGAAGAAATGCAAGCAAAAGAGACTCTCTTTGGGCTTATTTACAATGAGAAATAGAGAAGAGAAGAAGTGGGTATCCAAAACCCTTACTTGGGAGGCTCTTCTTGGGTTTTTTATGGCCCCAAATGGGCAACACCTCCCCTTTTCTGGTGAAAACCTGCAGAAATCAGCAAGCAAAGCTTGCTGGAAATGCTACAAAACAACAAGAAAATTTTAGAAAATTTTTGTTAGTGAAAACATAAATTTTATATACAAAAATCAGCAAGTAAATGTATGAAATATGACCTATTTCAGAAATTTGTCTTCTCTAACCCTTGGTGACCTGCAAAAGTATGAGATCTAGCTACAAAAAAAGAAAGGAGGTCAGTAGATTCGTATGTAATCACAAAATACTTTGAAGTAACAAATAGAAACTAACTCACTTAGATCTATAGCAATACTACCATAAATTTATCCAAGCAAAATACTTTGCTTGGATCTCCTATTCTAGATCTAAAAGCAAGAAACTCCTAAACAAACCAAAACAAGTTCACCTCAATGAAGCTCAAGATCTTGCACCAAGAGTACTCCCAATGCACACCATATTCCTCCAAAGATTTTCTATTATTGAAAGCAAGGTTGTTGCAAATACTTGCAACAAGCTTGAGAAAAGAAAGAGCAGAATGGGAGAGAGAGAAGAGTGGGGAGAGATTTGGGCATAATAACTTTACTCTGAGAATAGATGTGTAATGAGGGAGGGGTAGGCATTATTTTATACCTGGGAGGCAAGAGAAACCCCTCTCGGATGAGCTCCAAGTGTCACTCACCCAAAAGAATTGATCATCTCAAAGAGGACGCACTTTTAGGGTTTGAGGGTTTGAGGGTGTGAGAGGGGGGAACACCTTTTAACTCACCCAACAATGTTGTTAGGCACTAAGGAGGGTGCACTTAGGGTCCTAGGGAGTTTCTTCAATTAATTTTTGAGTTTGGGTGAGTTACTCACCAAGGGGGGCGCAACTTCCTTAGAGGGATGGTGAGTTTAGGTTGTGGCTAAGCATGGGGGGTTGGAATAATTTAGGAAATGACTTTCCTAACTTAGGAAATGGCTTAAGAATCATCTCCCACTCTTTCTCAAACCTTCTTGCTTATTTTACAATTTTTGGCAGTTTTGACTTAGCCACATTAAGCAATTAAATTGTTGACTCAAGACTAACTAGGACTCCTCATGGACAATGACCTAGCAAAACTTGTCCAGTTGAGCTGAAACTTGGTTCAAGGGTGTAGGAGGTCTCATTCCATTTCTTATGAGTACTCACACCCCTATCAAAATCCCCTAGGACCTAGTTTTTACATTTTTACATCAATTTTAATTAAAATTACCATTAACTGGGTAATTTTAAAAAATTACAAAAAAACTACTTAGACTCGACGGAATTCCACAAGACTCTAGGAGATGTCTAGCATGTTTATTTACAATATTCCTAGACCCTAGTCACCCATTTGGCTTGATCATTAGAACGCCTTTCACCACTTTGGAGGATTATTATGAGTGAAAAACTCAAGGGTAATTAAAAATTACCTAAGGATAAAAAACACTTGATGAAAGGAATTCCCTAATGACAAAGTCCTAGGCAACTAACCTACAATATGATCCATGTTGACCCATTACATTATTATCCCACGCAGTGGAGTGGAAATCCCAATTACAAAAAGAAGTGTCGGGGGCAAAAACTACCTTGTAGAACCAAAAAGTCTTCAACTTTGTTGCACCATCAGGTACATAACTTAATGGTACATGGAGTTGACCCCCTAGTTGAAATAGGTGGTCAACATCTGGCTCCACATGGGGACGTTTGTTCGATCTTTTTGAAGAAGAGCATACTAGAACTTCAGAATCTACAAAACTGATTGCTCACCAATATCCAACATAAATACATGTATAAAAACAATAATCAATAAATGAAATGCTATAAATAATAATCACATAAATAAAATTATGACACAACAAAAAACAACTATACAATCAAATGAAATAATACAAAACTAAAAGAAAAGGAGAAAGGTTAGAAATACGTTACAAAAGGTGTCCATCATTTGAAAACTATAGCTTGAGGGCCCATCATCCAAAATGGCTAAGATGGAAAAAGTGGGATCAGCCATGCAATGGATGAAATAAGACCTCAGATGTCTGAAACATCCATGTCCGGGATGACTCGTTGAAGATCCTTTTCCAAGTCTTATCAACTTGGATTTTTTCTTGAGAATGGACCACCCAAGAAACATGCATCTTCCTTTACTTGACCAAACTTTGAAGTTTGGAAAACCTTGTGAAACTTTGATAAACTTCTGGATATGACCATCATGGTGGAAGGCCAAACACTATTCATAATGATATGAAATTGATAAACTGAAGTTGTCTTCCATATTCCCCCTATCCTGTATCAAATCATTTGATGGCTAAGAGGTTGGGACTTGTTGACCACCTATTTCGACTAGGTGGTCAACTCCATCTACCATGAAGATATGCACCTGATGGTGCTACCAAGTTGAAGACTTGTTTGTTCTACTAGGCAGTTTTGGTCTCATCACGTATTTTTGTAATTGGAATTTTCGCTCCCCTGCGTGGGATAATAATCTAATGGGTTTGCATATATCATAGTTTAGGTTGGTTGCCTAGGACTTTATCATTAGAGGAGTCCCTTTCATTGAGTGTTTTTTTTCTTCGGGTTATTAATTTGGCTTAACCAGCCTTATTAATTTCCCTTGAGTTTTTCACTCCCACAATAATCCTCCAAAGTGGTGAAAGGTGTTCTAATGGTCAAACCCTATGGTAGCTAGTGTCTAGGAATATTGTAAATGACCATGCTAAACATCTCCTAGAGTCTTTCAGAATTTCGTCCAGTCTAAAGTATTTATTTTTTATTTTTTACAATTACCTAGTTAATGGTAATTTTAATTAATTTTTGATAAAAAAATGTAAAAACTAGGTCCTTGGGATTTTAGATAGGGGTATTTGTGTTCCAAAGAAATGGAATGATACCCCCTACACCCTTGGACCAAGTTTCAGCTCAATTGGACAAGTTTTTCTAGGTGTTTGTCCATGAGGAGTCTGAGTCAGTCTAAAACAACAATTTAATTGCTTGATTTGACATAGTCAAAATGTCAATTTTTTGTAAATTAAGCAAATTGATTAGAGAAAGAGTGGGAGAAGTTATCTAAACCTATTCCTAACCTACCCAAACCCCTTTCCTAACATTTTTACACTCCCCTCACTTAGCTACCACCTAAACCACACTTCCTCCCTAGTGAGTTGTGCCCCCCTTGATGAGTAACTCACCCATACTCAAGTTTTAATTAAAGAAAACCTCCCAACTCACTACGGCGCCCCCCTATGGTTCTAATTTGATGTTGGACCAAGTCTAAAGGTTCCACCTCACCCTCTCATCCATTACCCAAACCCTAAAATCTCTCTAACCCTAGAAAGTGCGCCCCCCTCCTTGAGATGCTCAATAATGCTTAGAGGATGAGACTTGGAAAGCATCCAAGAGGGGTAGCTCTTGCTTCCCAAGTATAAATAAATCCCCACCCCTCCTCATTTTACACATATTTTCTCAGTGCAAGGTTACTCTACCCAAATTTCTCCTCTCCTCTCCATTCTCTCCCACTCTTCTTTCTCATTCTTTCTTGTTCTCTCATTCTTCTCAAGCTTGTGGCAAGTATTTGCTCAAGCTTGCTTCTAATACAAGAAATCTTTGGAAGATACATGGTGTTGAGAGTCTTCTTGGTGCCATCTTGCTTAATGAGGTGATTTTGTTCTAATTTTATTTCTTGTTTTCATTTGTTATAGATCTAGAGTAGGGATCCCAAACAAAGTATTTTTCTTGGGTAGATCTTTTGGTAGTATTATCATAGATCTAGTGAGTATTTCTTTTGGATCTAACAAAGTATTTTGTTTTATCACTTGAATGTGCTCACCCCTTTCTCTTTTTTGTAGCATTGTTTCAAGGTATTTGCAGGTCACCTAAAAGGGGTTTGAAGATAGATTTCAGATCTGGAAATCTTCCTCATCATCCACTAAAAAACCTCTAATAATTTATGTTCTGGTTTTATGTTCATCTTCCTCTATATTTGGGTAGTTTTGTGTTCTGAAATAAACCTAAATCGAATATATATATTGCTAGTTTTGTACTACAAATTTCTGGTTTTCGCTAACATAATTTTTTTGCAGATTTTTTTGTCAATTCTGCAGCTTTTCCAGCAAGTTTTACTTGCTGGTTTTTTGCAGGTTTGTGATACAAACAGGGAGGAACAACCCACTTGGGACCATTTAAAGTCTCTAAAAGAGTCTCTAGGGCTTGCATTTATCAAGCATTTTAAAATTTTTGCGTTTTTAATTTCTAGTTTGCCTACACCTAGGAAAGAGTTTGGCCAAGCCAACCATCCTATATCATAAGGCTAGTTAATTAGTTTTATTTTCAACATTGTCTTTTCATTTCTAGTTTGTCCCACTTGTCCTTAAGACAAGGTTGTGTCGTTAGAATTAGTTTATTTTCAAGTTATTTCATTCATTATTTCTTTGCCTACACCTAGGATAGAGTTTGGTCAACCAACCATCCTATATCGTAAGGCTAAGTTATTAGTTGTGGTTTATTGCTTCTAGTGTTTGTGTTTATGGTTTATCTTTAGATCTTAGTAGTTCTTTTTATTTCATTCCTTAAGTCATGGAGGCATAGTAACTTACTTGTGTTTTTCAAGCATTCATTTTCTTTCCAAGTATTTGCTTTGCTTTCAAGTTCAATCACTTAATCTCTTTTCAAGTTTAAGCAGTTTACTTCACATTTACTTTTCAAGCACTTTACATTGCAAGCACTCAACATAACTTAACTAATTCTAAGATTCAATTTACCTTAGACCTTTAGGCCTTCAATCTATCTAGTTAATCAGAGCACCTTTAACTGTCTCAACTTTGCTATCAAAACAGGGACTTAAAGAAAGAGCTTGGGGTGCTAGATCAGGGATGGTCTCACGACACTAGGCATCCCCCTTGCTTGAGTACTTTTGTTCTCCGGATTGACCTGTGGAGCTAGGGTGGGGCCTTGTTTGTCTCACTTATTGAACACCCAACAGTCATTTTGGTATAAGCGAGGAGAGTTCTAGGGAAGTCACATAGTTTTAAGATTCACACTTTCATTTAACTAACTTAACTAATCCTAAAACTTATCCACTCCAAACTTGGGATAATTTCATTTATCTTTCTATTGGTTCATGCTCTTTATTTCTGCAATTTACTTTCATATCATGTTATCTTAAGGCAATTTATTGAGCATTGTGGATAATTAACTAGTAGTTGTGCATCTCTTGCCCGTGGAGGATTTTACTTGCTTTATCTATTGTCCATTTGAATTTGTGCACTTGCTCGTGGAGGCTCTTTTATTTGATCTTGGATTCATCTTTGCTTCACCCCTTGAAGTTGTGCACCTTGTGGGGGCACTTCATTGTTTGGGTTTGTTGAATTGTTGTGTTGTGTTGTGAATGATATCTTAAGTTATCTTTTCCTTCCCTGCACAATCAAATCAAGTTAGATCTAATTAGTGCCTGTTTCTTTATTTGTCAATAGTTGTATATTGTTGTATCTTTTAGTTATTCTTTGCATTCTAACTAGTGTAGATAGTTGCTTTATTCTTTTGTATCTAGTTCAATTGTAAGTTTTGTAAAGTAATTCTTTGTATCTAATTGTAAGTTTTGTAAAGTTATTCTTCATAATTTGTTGTAACTTTAGTTGACCCCTTTGCCCAACCTTAGGTGCTAGTCTTAGTTGTCCTAGGGAAAGGCTTGACTTTGCATTGAAAGATTTGCATTTGCATTGCTTGCCTCTCATATAGGCTAGATTCCCCCAAACCTTTAACTAATTAAAATTCACTCCTAGAACGCCTTTAATAACTCACATAGTAACTAGGGTCTACTCCCCTTGGCTTTCCTAGGAGTAAGCCTAGACGAAAGGAGTTCAAGTCGAGGTGACAGTGGGCTTGAACTTAGACATTATGTCTCTGAGGACACACTAAGTGGATTGAGACTTAGTCCATGTTTGCAAGTGTGTATAAGGACGGCAAAATCTTTGGCGTCGTTGTTGGGGATAAGTCTTTTATCCTTTGTCTAAATGATTTAACTTAACTTATTCTTTTAAGACTAAGTAATAAATTTGCTCCCTAAATTTTTTTAACTTGGATTGGTCTTTCATTGTTTGATTTCTCTCCAAGTGGCGACTCCATTGGAAAAATCTTTGAAGTATACTACTAGGAGCACTTGACAAGGAGTGACTTATTCTTTTCCTGAATCTGAAAAGGTTTATAGGAGGAGATTAAATCACCTAGCTCCTAGAAGGCTACTTGAAAGTCTTGGGGAAGAAGCACTCACTGATATCCAATTCCTGTTTCAACATAATAATCCACCAACTATTAATACTACAACTACTAATCCGAACGTAACCATGAGTATGTTTATGAGGCCTTTGAACTTTGCAACAATTCAAGGTGCTCCCCATGCAATTCTTGACAAAGTTGTTGAGATGTTGCCTTGTTTTTCAGGAAATAATGCAGTTAGTGCCCATGCTCACCTTTTGAGTTTTGACATGTGTGTATTCAAATGGTGTCAGGGTCATGATGAAGAGGATGTACATATGACATTGTTTGTTTACTCTTTAGAGGGGGATGCTGCAGAATGGTTTTCAGAGCAGGATCCCAACAAGTTTAGCACCCTAGCCGAAATAGTTACAGCTTTCAAGGAAAGGTGGGGTGATCAAAAGGAAAACAGATTTTTACTAACTATCGTTAGCTCAAGTCAAAAAAAGGAAAATGAAACGATGGATGAATTTAACAAAAGATTTAATGACTTGGTGAAAAGTCTCTCTACAAATATTAAGCCTTCAGATATTGCAATTTTGATCTATTATATGGAAGCTTTTGAGGGAGAAATGAGATATCAACTAAGGGATAAGGATCCTCAAACTCTTAAGGATGCACAAGTTATGGCAGTGAGGATTGATAAAAATATGCAAGATGCTAGGAAGTCTAATATTCCTGGTTTTTCTAGAGAAACTTCTTCTCAATTTTATGAGGAAAAGAAAAAGAAGTTTGAAAATCAAGGGTCTTCTAATGATGGGATTAAGGAACTTACTCAATTAATTAAGCAGATGGAGGTTAATCATGCTAATCAAAATAAACAAATGGAGATTAACCAAGCTAGTCAAACGAGAGAGCATGTTAGTCAAATGAATGCCATGCAAAATCGGTTGATAGCCATGGAAAGGGGTCAATCTAGTAGGCCCCAACATAGGCCAAATGATAAATGGCCTAAGAGACCTCCTCCTCAAGATCAAAGGCCACCAAATCCATTCGAATCCACTAACTTGGTTGATCACCAAGCTATTCCTTATTGTAGACCTTGTGGACAGTTTCATGAGGAATCAACTTGCCAAGTCTTTCTTCATGTTTATG
>JASDQU011440708.1:7770-23655 GCA_032191745.1 Picea mariana | reverse complement strand
TATATATATATATATATATATATATATATATATATATATATAGGATCAAGAATCTCTCTCCATCTTCATTGTAGTTCTGATTAGGAGTAATTTATTAGTATAAGAGAAGACTATTACAACAGTTCACAAAAATGATTGAATACAAGGCCGAACCATAATTGTTAGGGTACATTCCTTCAAGTAGATTTTTTTGTGTATGAGATCTAACTTTTCAAATACCAAAATTAATTCTATCGGCAAGTTTTGTTAAAACAATGCCAGATTTCTATATATCACAATAGAAAACAACCTGAGGTAAAGATCAATCACCAAGTACATTGATATAGGTTTACATACCAATTAAAATTTCAACGCACTATTAAATGAGCTCAAAACAATTTTACATCAACCAACAACTATGAGCACCTTATATAGAGCTTAATCAAAATTGTGAATTATTAGAAATAACATGAAGACACATGTCCAATTTCGAATTACTAAAATCTCTAATATGAGATCCAGACATCGATTCTTACATATTTACGTAGATCTATTATGACCCAATTTGAATAATCTAACATTAAAATTTTAGATAAGAATTACCAATACCACAACTGGTTGATGATGATATATTTGAAGTCGATTCTCAATTCGAAATCTTGTGCAAATTTCAATGCTTTGCCCGCTATAATAAATTCACTGGTACATCCCAACCAACACTAAGGGTATTGTTCTTCCCCCTTAGCCAAAAAGAAGCCACACACAAAAACTAGAAATTCAGTAGCACCCAAAACTTTCCTCACAAGGAAGATCTTCCACTCCATACCAAGTTTTGGAACCCAACTCTCAACAGGTAAACTAGTTCAAGAAAAAATTTGGCAACATAAGAGTACTAACAAAAGTGAACCCCCTTTCCCTTTCTCTCCATCTCTTTTATAGAAAAATTCCCAATGACAAATGTCCTCATGCACAAACCATTAATTTTTAATAATTTAATTAAATGATTATTCACCCACTACATGTGTCACACTCTCCCCAAGTTGCACAAGTATTTTCTGTTTTTATTTTATTTCAAATCCATTTTCCCTCACATTCCCCAATGTGTTCATATTTTTCCTCTTAGTTGTCTCTTAGTTCCCCAATCCCTCATTTAATTTGTGTCCCCTAACTAGATTTTAGTTTGAGTTAATTAGGAGCCTTCTTTTAGTTACCATTAGTGGTAGATTGACTCAAGATGCTACTCTATGTGGACCACCTATTCTCTCATGTTTTATTTTCTTTTTATTTATAAACATTTTTTATTATTTTCATGCACACATGTGCAATTACCCTAGTTTATCCTTATTTCTTCATTCAATTAAATGCTAGTCTAATTCTTTTATTCCTTTTTTATGGTTTACTCAAACAAACCTCTTTAGACTTAGACTCTTTGTTATTTTCTTGTTTTTAATTTAATAATCATTTGCATTCTCTTTCTAATAAAGTCTAAGTATTTTATTTTTATTGTCTAAGCCTTCTAGATTTTTATTACTCACGTTTGATTATGTGATGTTCCCTTCAAGGTGCACCTACATGCTCCAAGGGTGGCACTCGCCTTTGACTGGTTTTGGAGGTTTTTCTAACACTTGGAGTCAACACTCTACTTGGTTGATCTTGTCAAAGACTAAGGGATTATAAGGAATAAGGATTCCACCTTATTGTGCACCCCTTATAAATCTTCATGAGAAACTATCTCAGTCTTCCCTCACGACATCGTGGACCTCTCGAACTAGGTATCATTAACATATAGTTCAGGTCATGGAGGGAGTGCTAGTAGGATGTGATAGGGAGGCTGCCACACCTCTCCCTCAATTGTATGGTTTTTTGTGCATGACCCTTTGACTCTTTATGTGAGTCAGATAAGAAAGCATCGGTGAGCTTGCATCCACTGACAAGAACACTATCAATAATCCATATACATAACATCCATACTAAAATCATCATATATACATGTAAATAAATACTCAAAGCTCAAACCAAATACAAGTACACTCCCTAACTCAATATGGAGTCCAAGGAAGTTCATTGGTGCCATCTAAATTATCAACCTATCATGTATCCTTCACACTCATAGAAACTCATCAATAATATATGTTGATACATATATACATCTAGAATTTAACATATCATCACAATGACATCAAAATATATAACTCATAAGCAAAGCATAATCATAATGAGACGTAGTCCACCAGGGACGAACTCCGTTATCAAGTTTTTGTGTTCAGATTTGATGCTTATGTCTCTTCATTATTGAGCTTTTCCTTCTTTATGGTGCACTTTAATTTATGCTCATTTAACACAATTCTTTATAAACCACTTCAATGAAAAGATATTGGATCATGTTGGTATAAGAGAAGTCATATTTGAATTGAATTGTTGAGTGTGAATGCTTACTAGGGCCAAGCATAAGCAGGGTGAAGGAACTCTTAAGACTTTCAATCCTGAAGTTGGTCATGCATCCCGAAGGAAGAAAATGGAAGAAAAGGACAAGCATGCTGAATAGGAGAAAAACTTCCATATGGTCTTTTATCACATGTTAGAAATGGTCGAGCGAATGTATGGAGACTACGAGAAGAGGATGAAGAAGAAAGGGAAGAAAAAGGAAGCACAAGCTGATGATAATGCTTCAGTGAATCAAGGGGTTGGAGGAGACCCTCTTGAGCCTTCATCTTCACCATCAAGTTCTATCTCTTCTTCTTCTAAGCATTCTCATCATTCTCATCATTCTATCCATAAAGATTCTTTTAAGAAACCATTATCAAAGCTTGATGTAAAATTTGCTTTACCTATGTTTAATGGAGATGCTAATCCTGAAAAGATAGATAATCGGATCCGACAGGTTGAAGTATATTGTCATGTCCAACAGATTGATGAAGAGGAAGTTAAATTTCAATTGGATTCTCTTCAGCTGGAAGGCACTTCTCTCATATGGTGAGAGAGAAAACTTCAGGACAGAAGTAAGTGTGGTAATCTTATTTCCTCATGGTCGGAATTTAAATCAGCGATAAGGAAGCAATTTTATCCATTGGGTTATTTACATAAAGCAATGATGGAATGGAAAACTTTAATACAAAGTAAAGGTTAAATTGTACAAAGTTTCACAAAAGAATTTAGGAAGAAATCTCTTGCATTAAAAATTCCTTTGGATTCTTATGAAACTTTAATGAAGTATATTGGCGCACTTCACAGTTATATTCATCATGCTTTTCTATTGTTTAACCCCACCAGTCTTGATGAATTTTGTGTGCAAGTCACTCACCTTGAGAACAAGGGAAAGCATGTTCAAGAAGATTCTAATATCCCCTGGTAGTGCCCCAGTTATATTATGAATTGTAATCATGTTTTGTAGGCTGGTGAGCCAAGTATTGATAAGTTGGTGGGATTATGTGTTTATTAGGCCAGAAATCCTAAGTGGTAAGGCCAGGAGCCTGATTTTGTATATGTAATTATGCAGATCATTAATATAATATATAAACATTGTATTGTGCCAATCGACCACAAAGAAAGAGTGATGGGGGACTAAGCTTCCACAGTGTGGGTAAGGGAGAGGGGCCTAAGAGGTAGGACGAGGGGCTAAGCTTGAGGGCTTAAGTCCTTAGGAATAATAATTTATTATTATTCCAAAATCTATGTGAAATGTATGTTTTTATCCTAAGTTCCTGGAAGGGGGAATATGTGCAAAAGGGAACACATGTTGATGGAGTGCATTCAGCCTCATGGGTGACATGTGTCGGCCCAGGCACATGAAATTTAACCCAAGAATTGAGCTGTGATGGAGGTTCGTTCCCCATTCTGTCATGTGTTCTCTGAACCGAGGATCTCTATGTCTAAGTTTCGTAAGCCTCATGCAGCTCTGAAACCTGAAGCCTGTGATTTTTTCTTGAGAAGTCGATACACCCTCTACCCAAACTATTGAGTTTGTGTTTGACCTCTATGTGAATTTATTGTCACGCATCTTGCAAACGGGTGTTACCCAAACCGTGCTATGTCTTAGTGGCATGTTGTCATTTCCTAGTTCCACTCCCAATTTTCTTTTTTATGCTATTGTTATCTTGAACTTGCGGTAATTGATTTGAAAACGTATTGAAGAACCGGGTTGTCAGGCCTGTGGTAGAAGAGGCAGGTTGTCAGGCCTGTGAGCAACTCTCTCTAGGTGAGGGAGTCTTCTGAGGAGTAGTTTTCTTCTAGAGAGAGTCTTGCACCAGCTCTGGAGCTCTGAGATATCGTGATCCGGCCTGTTGTTGAGGCCCATAAGGGAGGTGAAGCATCGATGTATTGTTCTTGTGAAGGTGTATACTCTCGGGTGGAACAGGCATGTGGGGATTGAGAGTCCGTGAGTAGTGGGCATAAGAAGGCTTCTGGGGAGAACTCATCTGATCACTCTGTGTAGTTTTTCATGTAACCTCAGCCTAGTCTAGTATTCCCTTACCTTGGGTGGAGCTTAGTCCCAGCTCAGGGGTGACCCACTATTGCGTGTGATGAGCAGTGAGGTGTAAGGCTGGGAGGTTCGTGGAAGGTCTGCACGTAATTGGTGGAGTTACTACAGTTCTGAAGATAATTATATGCATGTGTTTAATTTCAATTAAAATGCATGTTTGTGATGCTTGCAATATTATCATGTATTCCATTGCAATGATATTTACTGTTAATTTCATTAATTATGTATCTTAACAGTCATTATATTTTTACTATGTTAAGTCATTTAACTTCATTTAAATTCATACTATATAAGTGTTATTCCATGTAGTAGTGTTTCCCGGCAGTGGGGTCGATGGTCGGGGATGCTACAATATGGTATCAGAGCCCAAGGTCTCAACACTAAGCCTAAATGGGCCGGATAAGTGGTCTTTGGACCCAAGGTTTCGAAAGGAAATTGTGTCTGGAGGAATAATTTCGAACCTGAGAATGTTTCTGAGTGCCAACAGGTTACTGGGTCATGTACAAAGCTCAGGAGAAGTAGTGGTAGAATAAAACCCCATTCGGTGTGGTATTTGACCACAGAGAGAGAGGGCACTCAACACTTGGGGTGTTGGATCTGTAGGATCTGTTCGGAAAGAAAGGAAAAACCTTTATGACTGTTAGATTTGAAGAAGGTGCTGGGAGGATATCCGAGAAGCCTTTCAGGAGTTCGGTTGTCAGGAAAAGTGGGGTGCGCTGAGGCAAAAACCCCCCGAAACCTGAAACTCCAAAGTCTCGAGAAGATATACACCGTAGATCTAGAGAAAATATCTCATCTGTTGGATCGAGCAGAAGAGCAGAGAGTAATTTCTAGAGTTCAGTTGTCGGGAGAAGTGGGATGTGTTGATGCACAAATTCCTGAAGCCCTAAATCACAAAGTCCCGAAAAGATGAAGTAGCAGGTCTGCTGATGCCACTTGGATGCGTGTGGACACATGGGATGTGTGCCACGTTCTAGTGGGCCCCGAAGCAAAAATAGACACAGTGGGGTTGGATGGCATCACCTAAGGTAACGTGGACCTTCTTAAGTACACCAATGTCACCATCGTGGTTGGTGACAGCTGTGTAGTGGGCCTAGTGGCTAGAAAGGTCGGAAGTTTGAAAGTTGAGAGTTGGAGAGGGAAGCGAGTGTGAGAGCCTCTAGGTCTGAAATCTCAAAACCCGAAATCCCGAAGTCCCGATTAAAGAACCTTGATACCTAGTGCTTGGTCATGGACCATGGTCACGAGGGTTGGAGAACTGAGAGAAAAAGGGGCTAAGGCCTAAGTGCACTACAGAGCCGAAGAGAGCTTGGAAATTTTATGGAAACTGAACATTTTATTGAGTCAATTTGTTTATGAATGTTGTGGGATTTGTTAAGGAATAAGGACCTAACAATTCTAGTTGTCTACACATGGTGTTTGAAAAAGTTTAGTGAGCACCAGAACCGAATAGAATTGCCACAGAGTGCAAAAGAAATGGAAAGGGCATGGACTGCTTCCAGTTTTGAGGACGAAGCAAAAGGAATGGATGTTCATTTGGGAGTTGAAGGATCGAACTCCAATGGCCATGGAGAAGAGATAGATAAGGAAGGAAACATGAGGAAGATCATTGAAGGATTGCAAAAAGATGCCCAAACACGCCGAGCAGATAGCAGAAAGCTCAGAAAAGATAAGAAAAAACAAGGTGAATTCAACATAAAGTTGTTAAAGAGTTTGGAGAGAATAGAAAAGAATTTGCATAAGGAGAGTGACTCGAGAAGAATAGGGAATCACCAGACTTCTGAGGGAAGAATGTCAAGGAGTGTGGGTAGACACCATCATCACTCCCAAGGTCGCTCCAAGAGAAGGACACACAATAGATCAAGCCCATCCCCTACCAGAAAGCACAGGAGATCTGGAGTGGATGAATTGAAGGGAGAGATGAACAAGATTAAGCCTCCTACATTTGATGGAGAACATCAGAAGGAGGAAGACGCCGAAACATGGTTGCTTGGTATGAGGAAATACTTCAAACTACAGAATTATTCCTCTCATGCGGAAGGAAGAATTGTGATGTATCAACTGCAGGGAAAAACATCCATGTGGTGGGATCAACTTATGCAGGTGTAGCACATTAGAGAGAAATATATCACTTAGAAAGAATTCAAGAGGTATTTCGAGAAGAAGTATTTGACTAAGAGATATTATGATAGAAATATGAAGGAGTTCTTTGAACTCAAGCTACGCAACATGACCATTGAGGAGTATGAATGTAGATTTTTGGAATTGCTGAAGTATGTTATGTTCATCAAAGAAGAAACTGTCAAGATTCAAAGGTATCTGAGTGGACTGCCACCTTCCATTGGTGACAAGATCTAGTATGATGACCCAAAAACCATGGAAGAAATGATAAGAAGAGAAAAATCCTTATACGAGCAGCAAAGAGAATAACCTACCTTTCGGAAGGCTTGGGATGACCAGAGGAAGTTCAAGAAAGAACAGAGGCAGAAGGGAAACACACCTCCCTTTTTCAAAAACAATCCTCAAGGAAAACCATCATTTAGAGAGTCGAGAATGGCTAAAGTAGGGGAACAAAGGCCAAGACATATTCCCATTCAATGTTGGGGATGTCAGAGAAACCATAAGTACAGAGATTTTCCCCACAAAAATGGCAAAGTGAGATTTGTCCATAATGTATAGCAAGTTGAAACAATGGAGGACATGGGCAGTAGAATGCCAAGGATCTATGTGGTCCTGGACAATAAGCAAGCTGAATTTCAATCGCACATGATTGAAGTAGAAGGTATGATTAAAAACCAACCAATTACTATTTTAATCGATTCAGGGGCTAGCCATAGTTATGTATATCCTAGAGTGGTGGAAACTTTTCATTTTTCAAGAAGCAAACATGAAAAGTCTTGGTTAGTGTAGCTGGCTATAGGAACCAAGAGAAAAGTCACTGAGTTAGTTAAGTCATGCCCAGTGGATATGAAGGGATTGAGCACAAAGGCTTAATTGAATATGTTTCCTTTAGGTTCTTATGACTATATAATTGGGATGAACTGGTTGGACCAGCACCATGACATCTTGGACTATCATAAAAAGGCATTCACTTGCCTGGATGAGGAAGGGAATCAGAAAATAGTCTAAGGAATTCTTAGAGTTGTTTCTATCAAAGAAATCTCAGCAATGAACCTGAAGAAGTGCTACAGAAAAGGTTGTCAATTATTTGCAGCCCATGTGGAGGAAGCATCTATGGATGAGATCTCAAAGATTGGAGATCATGTGGTACTAAAGGAGTTTGAATATGTATTTCAAGAGGTACCCGAACTACCTCCGAAAAGAGATATTGACTTCTCTGTAAACTTGATGCCTGGAGCAGCTCCAGTGTCGAAAGCTCCTTACAGAATGAGTATGTCGAAGCTGAAAGAACTGCAATTACAGATTGAAGAGCTTCTGAAGAAGGGGTATATATGCCCAAGTGCATCACCTTGGGGTGCCCCAGTCCTGTTCGTGAAGAAGGAGGATGGGACGTTGAGATTGTGTATCGATTTTAGACAATTGAACAAAGTAACTGTAAAGAACAAATATCCTCTGTCGAGGATTGATGACCTCTTCGATTAGTTGAGGGATGTGAAGATATTTTCGAAGATAGACCTCAAGTCGGGATATCACCAGGTAAGGATAAAGGATGAAGACATCAGCAAGACCACCTTTAGAACAAGGTATGGTCATTACGAGTTCACAGTGGTGTCGTTTGGGCTGTCAAATGCACCCATTGTTTTTATGTGCCTGATGAATGGCGTATTCAGGGACTATCTAGACAAGTTCGTCATAGTCTTCCTGGATGACATTTTGGTGTATTCCAAGTCAGAGGAAGAGCATGAAAAACATCTTAGGATGGTGTTGCAGGTGTTAAGAGGGTACCAACTGTATGCCAAGTTGAGAAAGTGCTTGTTTTATCAAAAGAATATCCATTACCTAGGGCATATTATTTCAAAGGATGGGATAGTCGTAGATCCTGAGAAGATTGAGGCCATTAGAGAATGGTCAGTGCCAAAGAATGTGATAGAAGTCAGATCCTTTATGGTATTAGCTAGTTATTATAGGAGGTTTATCGCAGGGTTCTTGAGGATAGATCACCCTATCAATTCCTTGCAAAGGAAGGAGAAGAAGTTTTAGTGGACAGAAGATTGTGAAAAAAGCTTTCAGCAATTGACGCAACTATTAACTAGTGCTCCCATCCTGAGGATTGCAGATCTAAATGAAGACTTTGTGGTGTTCATAGATGCATGAAAATAAGGAATGGGATGAGTCCTCAGTTAGAATGGATTCGTGATTTGTTATGAATCTGGAAATTTGAAAGAGCATGAAAGGAACTATACCATTCATGATTTGGAGTTGGCAGCCATAGTGCACGCTCTAAATAAATGGAGACATTACCTCATGGGAAGGAGGTTCGAACTGAGAAAAAACCATAACATTCTGAAGTATTTGTTTGATCAGCCAACCTTGAACGCTAGACAGAGTAGGCGGTTGGAGTTTCTCTGTGAGTATGACTTTGATATCAAGCATATCAAAGGGAAGGAGAACAAAGTGATTGATGCACTCAACAAGAGAGTGCATGAATTATATTCTACAACCATTAGCATGTATCGAACTAATATTAAAGGTATAATTTCGGAAGCTGCAAATGAAGATTTGTAGTACAGGGATTTGGTAGCAAAGCTACAGTAAGGTAAGATGCCACAGAAAGTGGAAAATTATAAATTGGAAACTGACAAAACACTTCTGTACAAGAACAAAATTTATATACCTGATGTCCAGGACTTAAAACTTATGATTTTTCATGAAATGCATAATGTGACTTATGCTAGGCACCCTGGATATCATAAAACTGTGGCAGCAACCAAGATCCATTACTTTTGGCCAGGTATGAAGAAAGAGATTGATGAATACATCACCATATGTATGGAGTGTCAGAAGGTTAAAGATGAGCACATACACCTAGCAGGGTTGTGGCAACCCTTACCCATTCCTGAGTGGAAGTAGGAAGTGGTGACAATGGATTTCATCATGGGATTGCCCAGAACAGGCAAGCAGAATGATTCAATCCTGGTGGTGGTGGAAAATCTTACGAAAGCTGCCCATTTTATTCCACTAAAGACTACTCATAAGGCAGTGGATGTTGCTGATATTTTTATGAGGGAAGTAGTACGATTGCATGGTATTCCCAAGACAATTGTGTCAGACAGAGACTCAAAATTTTCCTCAAATTTTTGGAAGGGATTATTCAAGGGGTTCGGAACGAATCTAAACTTTAGTACAACCTATCATCCTAAGTCTGATGGGAAAATAGAGAGGGTGAATCAAGTAATAGAAGACATATTAAGGATGTATGTGATGGACAAACCATTGAAATAGGAAGACTACCTACATTTGGTAGAATTCGCCTACAATAATGGGTATCAAGCATCATTGAAGATGAGCCCATTTGAAGCTCTTTATGGAAGAAAGTGCAATACTCTAGTAAGCTGGGATAATCCAACTAATAGGGCAATAGTTGGGCCAGAATTTCTCAAGGAAATGAAAGAACAACTGCTAAAAATTAAGCAGAATTTGAAAGCTTCCCAAGACAGGTAGAAAAGTTATGCTGATAAAAATAGAACCCACGGAGAGTTTAAAGTGGGAGAGCATGTCTTCCTGAAAGTGAAAGCCAATAGAAGTTCCTTGAAGCTGGGAAACTGCGCCAAGTTGGAAGCCATATTTTGTGGGCCATTTGAAATCCTAGAAAGGATTGGGCCAGTTGCATATATGCTTTCATTACCTGCATCCATGACTATACATAATGTGTTTCATGTTTCATTGCTTAAGAAATATATACTTGATGCTAATCATGTAATTGATTGGAATGTGATTCAGGTGGAACATGAAGGTGTCCTGCAAGTGCATCATGTGCGCATATTGGACCGGAAAAGAAAACAACTCCGAAATCAAGCCATAGGGCTAGTAAAGGTCTAGTGGAACTGGTACGGTCCTGAGGACACAAAATGGGAGCATGAGGATGTTATGCGACCAGAATACTCATATCTTTTTGAAGATTTTGAAAAGATTTTTGATGTTGTGTAAAGAGTTGCACTAAGGACAGTGAAAAAATAAGGGGAGGGGATTGTAATATCCCCCGGTGGTGCCCCAATTATATTATGAATTGTAATCATGTTTTGTAGGATGGTGAGCCGAGTATTGATAAGCTGGTGGGCTTATGTGTTTATTAGGCCGAAAAGCCTAAGTGATAAAGCCAGGAGCCTGATTTTGTATATGTAATTATGCAGATCATTGATATAATATATAAACATCGCTGCGTGTCGATCGACCATGAAGAAAGAGTGATGGGGGACTAATATTCCACAATATGGGTAGGGGAGAGGGGGCTGAGAGGTAGGAAGAGGGGCTAATATTGAGGACTTAAGTCCTTAGGAATAATAATTTATTATTATTCCAAAAGCTATGTGAAATGTATGTTTTTATCCTAAGTTCCTGGAAGGGGGAACATGTACAAAAGGGAACGCATGTTGATGGAGTGCATGAAGCCTCATGGGCGACATGTGTTAGCTTAGGAACATGTAATTTAACCCAAGAATTGAGTCATGATGGGGGTTCGTTCCCCATTCTGTCGTCCTCTGTCTGAACCAAGGATCTCTGCATCTAAGTTCCGTAAGCCTCACACAGCTCTGAAACCCAAAGCCTATGATGTTTTCTTGAGAAGTCGATACACCCTCTGCCCGAACTATTGATTCTATGTTCAACATATGTATGAATTACTTGTCATGCATCCTGCAAATGGGTGTTACCTTAACAGTGTTGTGTCTTAGTGGCTTGTTGTCATTTCCTGATTCCACACCCAATTTTCCTGTTGCTTCTGTTGTTATCTTGAACTTGCGGTAATTGAGTTGAAAACAGATTGAAGAACCGGGTTGTCAGGACCATGGTAGAAGAGGTAGGTTATCAGGCCTGCAAGAAACTCTCTCTAGGTGAGGGAGTCTGTTGGGGAGTGGTTTTCTTCTAGAGAGAGTCCAACACCACCTCCAGAGCTCTGAGAATTCCTGATCCAGCCTGTTGCCAAGGCTCGGAATGGAGGTGAAGCACCGATGGACTGTGCTTGTGAAGGTGTATACTCTTGGGCAGAACATGCATGTGGGGAATGAGATTATGTGAGTAGTGGGTGTAATAAGGATTCTGGAGAGAACCCATCTGATCGCTCTGTGCAGTTTTTCATGTAACCTCAACCTAGTCTAGTATTCCTTTACCTTAGGTGGATCTTAGTCCCAGCTTGGGGGTGACCCACTGTTGAGCCTGATGAGAAGTGAGGTCTAAGGTTGGGAGGTTTGCGGAAGGTCTGGACGTAGTTGGTGGAGTTACTACAGTTCCAAAGATAAGTATATGCATGTGTTTAATTTCAATTAAAATGCATGTCTATGATGCTTGCAATATTATCATGTATTTTGTTGCAATGATATTTACTGTTAATTCCATTAATTGTGTATCTTAGTAGTAATTATATGTTTACTTTGTTAATTCATTTAACTTCATTTAAATGCATACTATATAAGTGTTATTTTGCATAGTAGTGTTTCCCGACAGTGGGGTTAATGGTTGGGGATGCTACAGATATCCCACAAAGAAACCTTCCAATCTCCCACATGAGCAGTTTAAGAAGTTTAAAAGGAAGGACAAAAAGACTGCCACTGTAAAGAAAGAAGAAGGAAAACTATCTTGCACTCATTGCAAGAAAAGTGGTCACGATGATGAACATTGTTGGAAACTACATCCAAAGAAGAGACCAAAGTAGTTCGGTGGAAAGGGGAAGACAAAGACCATTGCTATAGTGAAACAAGATCTTGGTTCCAATTCAAGAGACGAAGGAAATATCACAGCGGTTGGAGTACAAGGTAAATATTCCCTTAATGCTAGTTCAAATTTCAATAATGAATCTCATGGTGATAAAAGAAAGAGGAATGAATTATTTCATATAAGAGTTCTATCTAAACATACTAAGATAGATACATTATTTGATCCAGGTTCCCAAGTAAACTTGATATCTGAAGAATTTGTCAAAAATATGGGTCTTGAAACTAAACCACATCCAAAGCCTTATCCTCTTAGTTGGGTATGTGATAAAGAAAAAATTAATGTCACCAAGCAATGTAGGTTCATATTTTCTATTGCTTCAAAGTTGATTGATGAAGTGAATTTGGATGTTGTATCACTTGATATATGTGGCATAGTGTTGGGGAGTCCTTATCTTTATGATAGAAAATAAGTCTTCTTTCATCATGAGAACAAATATCACCTTACTAAGGGGGGAGTGGAATATATTGTTAGAGCCCACAACATGAGGGTAAACACAACACTTGTTAGTGTCGAACAAATGAAGAGACTCGTAAACACTAATAAGAGATATGTACTCATGGGCGTCAGGGAGAAAGATGTCAGAACATACGACGCTTTCCAAGGATGTGATCCTTCTCATAAGAAATAATTAATTGATATTGTTTCTAAGTATGATGATATTTTCCAGGAACTAGATGGATTACCTCCTAAGAGGGAAATCCAACATGAAATACATCTTCAGTAGGATTCTCCTCTTCCTAATGTGGGCATGTACAAAATGTCAGTTGTAGAGATGACAGAGATCAAAAAGCAGGTACAAGGCTTATTGTATTAAGGGGTCATTAGGCCCAGCTCATCTCCTTGTGGTTCTTCGATCGTGATGGTGCCAAAGAAAGATGGCACATGGTGAATGTGAGTCGATTACCAAGACTTAAATAAAGTCACAGTGAAAAATCGATACCCTCTTCCTCATATAGATGATTTAATTGAGTGGTTAGTTATGTTGTTTGGGCTTTGTAATGCTCCGACAACCTTCATGTGTGTGATGAATGATGTATTCAAGCCCTTTCTAGATGATTTTGTGATTGAATATTTAGATGACATTATTATATTTAGCGAGACTTGGGATGAACATGTAAGGCATGTAAAGAAAGTATTGGATACTTTTCAAAGGGAAAATTTGTACATAAAATTGTCCAAATGTGAATTTGGTAAGACTGCACTTGTGTACTTAGGTCGTATTGTAGGAGGAGGAAAATTGAAAATTGATCCTTCCAAGATTGATGTAATTGTAAATAGGCCTGAGCCTAAAAGTGTAACTGAAATACAAAACTTCTTAGGTGTACTCCATTATTGGAGGATATTCATTTCAAACTTCTCCTTTATAGCATCTCTTTTACATGCCTTAACCAATGTGAAGAACACTTTTCAGTGGGGAGGAAAGCAACAAAAATCTTTCGACACTTTGAAGAAAAAGATCAGTACCGTACCAGTATTAGCACTGTTGAATCTTCAACGTCCCTTCAAGATCGAGACAGATTCCAACAAGTATGCCATGGGTTGTTACCAAGTTGTTACCACTATATGAGACAGATTCCAGGTATACCAAGTTGTTGTTAACTATCCTACATATGATAAAGAGTTGTATGCATTAGTTCAAAGCGTAAATAAATGGAAGCACTACTTTTTAGGGAAGGAAACAATCATACATATAGATCATAAACCCTTACAGTATCTCCAAGCACAAACCAAACTGCAATAATCTCGATATTACAGGTGGATGGGTTTCCTACAACAATTTCATTTGGTAATCGAGTAAAAAAAGGGTACGAGTAACAACGTAGCAGATATGCATTCTAGACATCCTATTGTTGCTTCTATTATTTTGAAGAATGCTTCTTTATCTCATGATAGCTATGTGGAACAATATGCCATTGATGAATATTTTAAAGAAGTATATGAGAAGCTAACCCATGGTGCATAGGTAGAGAAATATTGTTTGTAGGGAAAACTACTCTACCATCTTGAAAGGCTATGTATTCCTACAAGTGGACGAGTCCATGTAATATGAGAAGCTCACACTTCTCTTGTGTCTGGGCATTTTGGGGTAGGAAAAACTATGGCTTATCTACAGAGGTTTTGTTATTGGCCTCATATGAAATAAATTGTAACTAAATATGTAAAGGGGTGTGTGATGTGTTCTACTTGTAATCCCACTAATAGAAAACTAGGGCTATACTCACCACTGCTTGTTCCATCCCATCCATGGGAAAGTATCTCCATGGATTTCGTAGGGGGTTTACCAATGTTGAAAATGTGTCATGACTATTTTTATGTTGTAGTGGATAGGTTCAACAAGATGTATATCTTAATTCCATGTAAAAAGTAGATCACTATCGAGAAGACTTCTAATCTCTTCTTTTAGTATGTTTGGGTTCACTTTGGATTACCCACATCCATTATCTTGGATCGAGATACTCGATTCCTTGGGGATTTTTGGACAAGTTTGTGAAGAATGATGGACACCAAGTTGAAGAGGAGCATTGATTTCCATCCATAGACTGACAAATAGATAGAGGTTGTTAACTGAATAGTGGTACTTTTTCTTCGAGGCTACTGCAGCAAGTATCCCAAGTTATGGGATGAGAAGATACCCTATGTACAACATGCTTACAACCGATTCTTACATTCCTCCACTCAGTTTTCTCCTTTTGAGACATGTTTTGGGTATTTACCTAAGGTTCCTTTGAACTTGATGTATGGGAGAGATGTCAATTCAAATGAAGAAAGAAATGAAGAGAGAGCCCGCAAGTTCATCTAGAGGATCCAACAGGTACATCAAGCAGTCAAGGAACATTTGGAGAAAAGTCAAGAACAATATAAATCTCGGCATGAAAAAAATAGGGTTGATCATCAGTTCTAGGTTGGAGACCAAGTATGGCTTCACATCAGCAAGGAAAGATTGAAGGGTGAAGTTAAGAAACTCAAGACCATCTGTTATGGACCCTTCACTATTTTGGAGAAAAGTGGTACCAATTCTTTTCGTCTAGATCTTCCACCTTATATGCATATCTACTCAGTTGTAAATGTAGAGAACTTGAAACTTTTTAATCCTCTCATGATCATGGATTAGGGTGAGGAAATTTCAATACCTTCAGTTGATGAGTTTTCTCCTGAATACTTGGATGTGTTAAAGGAACATAACATCCTGGATAGAAGGACAAGAAATTCATGCAGGGGTGATCTTGATTATCTTCGAGTAGGCTTAAAAGGCACACATCTAAGCAAGAAAAAATGGATTGAGAAGGACAAGGTGAGGGAACTCTTCCCTCACTTATTTTTTGATTGAAGAAAGATTTTGGTGGTCCAAAAATCTCTCAGTGGGAAGGCGTGATCCAAAAAGGATCTAGAGAATACTAAGGACAACTCAGAATTTGTAGAAGCAACTCAGGAAGCTCAAAATGGCCTCATCAAATAGAGAAAGGGAAAAAAATTCAAAGTCATAAAAACTTAGTGAAATTAGCATCATCGCGAAGAGCACATCACAATATTTCTAA
>JASDQU011440707.1:23763-38882 GCA_032191745.1 Picea mariana | reverse complement strand
ATTCTTCATAATATTGAGTTATTGGTCTTATCTGCTATTGCATGCGTCATTTTATGATTGTAATACATTTATTATGCTACATGCAACTATGAGAACTTACATGCAACAATAATAACTGACATGCAAACACTTTAAACAAGACAATCTACATCAAACCCTAAAACGCATCCAGAAAAGCCCAGTGTATCAGATTTGCAGCAAATATCTTGATCAACCGGATCAGGGATATTTCACATAATACCACTAGCACAAAGAGGACATCTTGAAAACCTGGAATTTCCAACTTTTGTTGTCGTAGCATAAATTATTGCAGATTATATGCCAAAAGGTTATGGTTGCCCGACACGTGTTATATAATATTTGCAGTTCWATCTTAATTATATCAAGTGAGCAATCACAGACAATCTAAATCAAATTAAAGTTACACACATATGCATGACACTGCACGTACCAGAGACCATTACAAACTTGCTGCTTTGGATGCCCTCGAAACTCTTGGTTACTTCTATGCTCCACAATCCATACAACAACTCCTATGATAAGGAAAAATGCACCAGTCATACACCACATCTCTAATGTAAATGGACGTAAGAAAGCCCATGCGTTGGAATCTAGCTCTCTTACAGGAACCACCACAACTAGGCCTGATTCTACATAAGGCTGTGTGAAGTCCACAATCTTCCACCGATTTGTCAAAATCGCAACATCTCCAATGACTGCATCAAAGTTCTGCAGGAGTCAACTGTGAATAGCTGCACTGATGTAGCATGCATATACTTATTTTCAGACTACATGATAAATTATCCGAGGCTGTGTAAGAATAGTTGTGTGGTGATCACCAGGGGAAACACGTTTTCATATCAACAATTTAGTCATTAAAGTGTAACTCATACCAACCTGTAAAGCGACCTGCCTTACGAGATCATCGTAATTGGGTGTAGAATTCCCTGTTCCATAAGGTTTAAATGTGTACCGAACAATATAAGGAAGCAATTTCACTGCAGCAATAAACACATCAATACAAAATCCTTTCACCGCGCTACCATCCACTGTTACAAATTCTTTGTAGCCTGTCTTTCTAGGCACACCAATCACAAGTTGCTTTTCATGGACCCAACCCCGTGGCATTGTTTTTCTTTCACCAGGCCATATAATATCAGACAGTTTTGGCTTTATATGATATTGATCATCACTAATGGCAGCTGTATTTTCTGGAGGGTTAATCGATAAGCCTGTTCGATTAGACCAGTAACCAATACTGCGGAAGCGTGCACCAGCTACATTGATAATCTCAAAAGTAGAGCCCATCAAGTCTCCATTTTTGTCTAGCTGAACGGGACCTGCAGTGCCGTTGAAACTACCTTGTAGTATTATCTTTCGTAACTGTGCTCCGCCTTCAAAGACCTTCAGTGTTGTTAGTTCTGACTTGCTTCCTCTCGCACTCGATAGAGAATATTGTTCTGCAAAAGAGATCTTTCCTCCTTGGTTCAAGTAGGCATTGAGAGAATGAGCAATCATCAAGATACTGTCATAGGCATACAAACCAAACGCATCCAAGGAGACATTAACCAGATGAGCTGTTCGTAGATTTTTCCACCTTTGTCTCAACACACGCTGCTGTCCTGAATTTGGAGTATGTGGACGCAGGCAGATTAACCCTTGAAGCGAATTCATGTCGTCTGCTTCAAGTAGACCAGAATCTAAAACAGAAGATAGCCAATCTGTGGCTATCCAGACATAACCGGTGCTCAACATTCCAATATCCTTAGCTTCAGAAATAAGTTTAAGACCAGCATCTGAATGCATATGGACTACAAAAATTCGTGTATCCATTGAAGTCAAGCTTGCCAAGACACTACCCATCTCGCTTCGGCCAACTCCAGGAGTCATAGCTGCCTTGATGGTAATCTTAGCTCCCACACTTTCCAGAGCATCCCCCAATGTAGAAATTCCATTTCTCCCATAGTCATCATCTATATACACAGCAACAACTTCTTTCCAACCACAAGCATACACAAAATCCGCAATTGCTGCCATCTGAGAAACATCGCTGTGGGTCATACGGATAAAATAAGGGTATTCATATGATGTCAAAGTTGGATCAGTGGCAGCAAAGGACAAAAGTGGTATTTGAAGTTCATTTGCTATATGAGATACAACATGAGCAAGGTCAGAGAATTGAGGGCCTACTATTGCCACCACCTCTTTTTCCATTAATTCCAAAGCTGCATGAAGACCAACCATTTCATGAAAAGCATTAGAAACTATGTTTTACAACTATGCACTAATTGATATCAAAAGCTAACAACTGCAACTGTTATTCACTAAATTCATAAGAAAGACTGTTACAGACTCAACTACTGCACTGAATATTTTGATACCATTCTTTCAAGTATAATGAATGTTGAAAGTTTACTGTATTTTCAATTATCAATTCCCTGGTTTATGCTTGGATTTATTGATTTATTATAGTTGTTTGCACACATGACCCAAAAAAAAAAAATTATTACAGAGAGACATTTGAATAGCCTTTAGTGTAGCTGATAAAAATTCTTTAACACAAGGCTTTTACTTTTACAGTTTAGTATATCTTTTACAATTTAGTATAAAGGAGATGTGTAATTCCTTCTATGTTCAACATAAAAATTGACACATAGCATTTAAAAAATTATTAATAACAAAAAATATTACGGAGGTATACATACCCTACCCCCCTCTGGATTTGCCCAGCGATTTCACCAGCCCTACCCCCTCTGGATTTGCCCAGCGATTTTACCAGCCCTACCCCCTCTGGATTTGAACTTGTGACCTCCCAGGAGGAAACACATGTTCTTAACCATTAGGCCCACTCAGGCTGTATATATATATATATATATATATATATATATATATATAGAGAGAGAGAGAGAGAGAGAGGGAGAAATTAATGACACCTACAGCTATATAAACTCATGAATAAACACACAAACAAATTACAAGAATGAACTACAACTCATAAATTTCAATACTTGCATTGCTTGAAGAAAGAGATATAAATACACATGTAATTTCTTCTAGAGAAACCTAGGATAATTCTTCAAGAAAGATCTAGAGGAGAACTATCTAGAACTAGGTTTACTAATAATACACAATCTATCTTGACAACTTAGCTCTTCTAGAGCTTTCTACAACGGAAGAATCTTGACCTAACTAGGTCATCTTCTAAAACTCTATTGATTAATGGGAGTAATAATATTCTAACACTCCCCCTTAATGACTATCGTTAAGTGCTTCAGCATTTACCACACCTAAATTCTATCTATGAAACTCAAACACATCTCTTGCCAATGGATTTTTAAATATGTCAACCAATTGGTCATTTGATTTACAAGATTTCAAGTAGATTTCTCCATTGTTTACAAGCTCTCTAATGAAATGATATCTAGTATCAATATGCTTGTTTTTTTAGTGAAAGAGATGGTTCTTTGATAGAGTTATTGTTGAGTTGTTGTCGCAATACACTAGAGTTGGTCCTTCTTGTACTTGTTGAAAATCACCCAATACTCTACACAATCAAACTATTTGACAAGCTATTGTTGTTGCTGCCACATACTCAGTGGAAACATAATCAGCTTCGACTAATAAGATCGTCACAATGGGTTGTTTCTTGGATGCACATGAGATCACACTTGAACCAAGATGGAAGACATATCCTGAAGTACTCTTCCTCTCATCCATACTACTTGCAAAATCACGGTCAGTATATCCAACCAAGAAATCATTATTATTGTTGAAATATAATATACCATATTCTGTTGTTCCAACAATATATCTCAGAATTATTTTGTCAACTTGCCAATGTGAGTCTTTTGGGGACTCCATGAACCTGTGAATCAAACTGATAGCATACATAATGTCTGGCCTGGTGGCAGTGGGATACATGAGACCTCCAACCAATCTCTTGAATAGAGTTGGATCTAAGTTGGATCCCTTGTCCTCTTTGTCTAGCCTTGTCCCTGTACAATTGGAGTTGGTGTTGGTTTACAGTTCATCATCCTAAATCTCTTCAACACATCCATGACATACTTTGCTTGAAACACAAAAATTCCTAAATCTGATTGGATTTCTTCAATACTAAAGAAATATCTCATTAAACCCAAATCAATCATTTCAAATTCTTGTTTCATGGCTGATTTGAACTTGTCTACTGACATATTTCCTGTGAAGATCATATCATGAACATATAAACAAACAATCAAGATTTGACCTTGATAATTCACCTTTGTATACAGTGTGGGTTCATTGTTGCTTCTATTGAATCCATTAATGATCAGATATGAATCAATCCTTCTATACCAAGCTCCAAGATCTTGCTTAAGCCCATAGAAAGCTTTCTTCAATCTGTACACCCTATCTTCATGTCCTTATATCACATATCCTGGTGGCTACTCTACATAGATTTCTTCTTCTAAAATATTGTTTAAAAATGCTAACTTTACATCCATTTGATAAACTTTCCACCTGTTTTGATCTGCTATGACTAAGTCAGCTCTAACTGTATCCAACCTTGAAACTGGTGCAAAGGTCTCACCATAATCAACTCCAGGTTATTGTGCAAAACCTTTTGCTACCAATTTGGCCTTGTACTTTTCAACTTCTCCTTTCTCATTAAACTTGGTTTTGTAAACCTATTTTACATCAATGCAATATTTACCTTATGGTAATTCTACTAGATCTCATGTATCATTCTTCTCTATGGAATCCATTTCTTCTTCCATTGTTTTGACCCAATTTTGTTCTTTAATTGCTTCCTCAAAATATGTGGGTTGACAAGTAAACAATGCAAAATTTGAACGCACATCTAGATCTTTGTAGATTTCTCTCAAACTTCTATTCTTTCTAGATCTTAGGGAAGCAATTGTAGGATTAGATTCACTACTTGATTGAGAAGTAGTAGATTGGGCTGCTAGGATAGATGACTCACCTTGATGAGAATTTCTTGGAGTCCTTGCTGGAGTATTTTTATTGATGATTGGGTTTGCGAACCTTGTTGTCCACCTTGTGCAATCTTCTACTCTGCTACATCTTTTGCTTGAGGTATTTCTGCTCCAACAGATATAGTCTTGTCTATGCTTTCATCCCATGCTTCATCTCCTTTGAATTCAACATCCTTGTTGATTATCACCTTCTTTGTCACTAGATTATTAAATTTATATGTCTTGGACTAATCATTGTACCCAAGAAAGATGCACTTCTCACTTCTATCGTCTAACTTTCTTTTCAACTCTTTAGGCACATGAGCATATGCCACACATCCAAATACTCTAAAGTGTGCTACACTGCAGCTCATACCTGTCCATGCTTCTTGTGGCACTTTTTTCTTCACACTTTTAGTGGGAGATCTATCCAAAACATAAACATAGCAAGCTACTACTTCTCCCCAAAAATCAATTGACAGATGTTCTACTTTAAGCATGCATGTAGCCATATTCATAATGGTTCTATTTTTCTTTTCTGCTACACCATTTTGTTAAGGTGTATACCTTGTTGTAAATTGTCCTTTGATGCCATCCTGCTTGCAAAACTCATGAAAATCATTTGAATCATATCCACATCCTCTCTCTAGTCTTAACACTTTAATTTGTTGACCACTTTGCTTCTCCACCAATGCCTTGAATTCTCTAAACTTGCTAAAATTTTCAGATTTCTTTGCAAGAAAGAGTTAGCACAAATTCTTACCAGTTGGCGTTTTCTTCCGGTTTCGGGGCCCTGGTGTAAATGCATAGAAGCGGGATTTGAAAATCGGTTGAGTGTGTTTTATTCAAAGACCGCAGCCATGAGCGCCGAGCGCAGCCCATAGAAGAAGCCCATTTCGGGCTTAAAATCAAGCGAGCGGGCACTTTGTCTTTCAACGGCGAGGATCCACAGATGGGGCAGGTCGACGGCCATCGGGTAAGTTTGGGTCACAAAGTTGCACGTGGTCAAGCGCTTGAGCTCATCTCCTATGGCCAAACTCACGAAACGATCAAGCCATTTCGGTATTTCAGCTACCGAGACTTCAACATACAAGGGTCTCTCCTCCTTGCATCATGTATCCCCAGTGCGCGAAATCCCGAAAGAGCCAGGACCGTCGGTCAAGAAATGATCTAGGTCGTCCATCCAATGGGACACGTGGCGCGCGGTCAAGCCATTTCGGCTACCGGGACTTCGAGAGAACAGAGGGTCTCCTCCTTCCACTGCATTTCAAAATCGTCGAAACGTGAAATCCCGAAAGCGCCTTTGAAGATAGGCACAGGGTCACAGCCCGTGGTCACTTGGGGTGATAGAAAGAACTGTGCAAAGGGCCAAAGCATCGGGTTTAGCTGCAGAAGGGATCGTTGCGTTCCCCAGGTACCAGTTCAACTCGGCCTCGATCTTGGTCCCTGCTAAAAGTAAGCGAAGGTGGGGGAAGGTAGTTGAAACCTCGACTCACTCATTAAATGCAAAGCGTGCAGGTTCCAGCAGGCAGTCTGCCCGAGATAGTCCTATATGCTGGTTTTTTTTAAAGAAGCCATGCCGAGTCCTCGTCTGACCAGAGGAGTCTGCACACGGTATTTTAGCCTTTAATGTTTCAGCTACCCCCCCTGCAAAGGCCATGCAAAGTTAAGGTGACGTCTGACGAAGGAGTTCGGGCCAGATTTGATTGAAGAGACGCCACACCCTAGAAGTTCTTAGACGCCTCTGTTGGGCAGGATNGTTTCAGCTACCCCCCCTGCAAAGGCCATGCAAAGTTAAGGTGACGTCTGACGAAGGAGTTCGGGCCAGATTTGATTGAAGAGACGCCACACCCTAGAAGTTCTTAGATGCCTCTGTTGGGCAGGATGTTTAGGAATATATTTACTTAGCTTTTTGTATTTTTGTAAGCATCGATGGTAGAGCTAGGCTCCCGATTGTAAAGTTTTGATGAAGCACTAGTTGCCCCAGTTATGTATTGGCACTTGAGACTTCTTGCCTTATGAATGTTAGCCTCTTTCCATCTCTCTGTTTACACTGTGTTAGAACCGCTTGGAATTGGAGGATCCAATCGAGTTGAGCCATTATAGGATGATGTATGTTGGATCACTGTAATAGTTGCATTGTTTCTAATCAGTTCTTATATTTTATCAACGTTGAATGACTTGGAATTGGAAGATCCAGTCAAGTCACCTTTCAGTTCCCCGAAACTCCGAACCAAGAGGATCTTGTGTTCTGAGTTTTTCCTCTTCAAGCTATCGAAAGCCCTAATGTCCAAGGCAGTCTTGCTCACTCCTCTTACCAAGTCTTCCATCTGCTCATTTTATAATCAACCCACTGACTGAAGTTAGATCAAGACCTCTTCTGTTGTTACATACCAGGCCCGGTTTTCTAAGTTAGAGCGATATCTTCCTGGGCCTCTATCCATCCGATCACCCCATTAAATTATTCGTGACCAGTTTGTGGTGATCTATCTGGACGACATCACAGTCTTCTCCAGGCCTGATATGGAGCACTACTGTCACCTAAGGAAGGTTTTCCTGAAATGCCGGAAGTTTGGCCTTTCTTTAAATCCCAAGAAGTCTGTTTTTGCTATGAAGGAGGGTAAGTTGTTAGGCCATATAGTATCAGCAGAGGGAGTGAGGATTGATCCCAACAGGGTAGAGGCAATTCAGACCCTATCACTTCTCAGATCTAGGAAGGAAGTTCAGGCCTTTTTGGGGAAGATTAATTTTCTGAGGAGATTCGTCTCAAATTTTGCTGAATTGGTGAAACACATCACAGCCATGCTCAGGAAAGGAAATGAAGTAAAATGGACTGCTGAGCCGAGAGAATCTTTCGTCCAAATAAAAAGGGCTTTGACTGAGGCACCTGTGTTGATCAGTGCTAACTATTCCAAGGATTTTCTAATTTTTTCGTTTGCTTCTTTTGATACAGTAGCAGCGGTCTTGTTGCAGGAAAACGAGGAAGGTCGAGAGCAACCCATTTCTTTCTTCAGCAAGGCATTAAGAGATGCAGAGATCATGTATGAAATCATGGAGAAACAAGCTTATGCCTTAGTGAAAGCTCTCAAAGCTTTCAGAGTCTATGTCTTGCACTCAAAAGTGACTGCATACGTGCCTTCAGCATCTGTGAAAGACATCCTTATACAGCCTGACGTAGATGGAAGAAGAGGTAAATGGATCGCCAAGATTTTGGAGTTTGACCTAGAGATAAAGCCCACCAAGTTGGTTAAAGGGCAGGGTTTAGCCAAGCTATTGGTTGAATCCAATTGCAGGGCTTTGGGGGTTAGCTTCATAAATACTTGCTCAGAAAATCAGCTAGCTGAGTCATCCATCAAAATCTCTCACGACGGCTCATCACTAGCAGAATGCACCTGGTACCGAGACATTTTGTACTTTCTGCAAGAACTGAAGCCTCCTGATGGAATGGGTAAGAGTAAGGCAAGAGMTTTAAAGCTCAAGACRATAAGGTATTGCCTCATTGACCAAGTCTTGTACTGGAGAGACCCCCTAGGGGTGTTGCTGAGGTGTCTGAGACCATAGGAGGCCCAGAAAGTTATGTTTGAGTTCCATGGCAGTCTTTGTGGAGGGCATCATTTTTGGAAGACCACAGCTCACAAAATTCTTAGAGCTGGGTACTACTAGCCCACCTTGTTCACTGATATCTGCAAAGAAGTTAGAGCTTGTATCAAATGCCAAAGGTTCTCAGGAAAGCAGCAGCTCAACTCGCTGCCACTAAAGCCTGTGGTAGCTTCAGCACCTTTTCAACAGTGGGGGTTGGACTTCATTGGGGAGATTCATCCTCCTTCGAGTGGCCAGCACAGATGGATCCTGACTGCGACAGACTATTTCACTAAGTGGATAGAAGCAACCCCCACCAGGAGTGTTTCTCACAAGGTTATTATCAGCTTCCTGGAGGATATCATAGCCAGATTTGGCTGTCCCAGCAGAATTGTCACTGATAATGCTGCTTCTTTCAGGTCTGAGCCTCTGATTAAGTTCTGTGAACAGTTCAAAAGTTCACTGATTCACTCCACCCCCTATTATCCTCAAGGAAATGGACTGGCAGAGTCTTCCAATAAAAGCCTAATCAAGCTCATCAAAAGATTGTTGGAAGACAATAAGAGGGCTTGGGATTCAAAGCTCAAATTCGCTCTATGGGTTGATCAAGTGACGACGAAAAGGTCCCTGGGCACCTCACCTTTTCAAATGGTTTATGGGACGGAGGCTATTTTTCCCACTCAACTCGCGTTACCTGTAGCGAAATTCTTCCAGGATCTCGAAGGAGAGCCAGACCATATGGTCAGAAGGATTCATCAAATAGTGGAGGTGCAACAGATCAGGGAACAGGTGATGGACATGATAATCATCAGCAGAAGGTCAAGCAGGCTTTTGACAAGAAGGTCACAAAGAAGGAATTCGAACTCAGGGATTTGGTGCTTAAGTGGGATGCACCCAGGCAGGATAGGGGCAAACACAGCAAGTTTGACACCCTCTGGATCGGGCCCTTCAGGATCACTGAAGTATTCTCGAATAACACTTATAAGTTGCAGGATTTGGAGGGTGATGAAGTTTTTAATGGCCCAGTAAATGGACATTTCCTAAAAAAATGTTTTGTTTGAGCCGAAGGCGACTCCTTGTTTTGTAAATATTGTCCTTTTAGTTTATTTATTTATTTTCGGCTTAATAGATGACTCCATAGCCCAACAACAAGGCACTAAAGCCGCAAATGTGTTCTTAGAGCATCGCAGGGACGACTCTATCCCCCATGGAGCCCAATGTTAGCACAAATTCTTGCCAGTTGGCGTTTTCTTCCAGTTTCGGGCCCCTGGTGTAAATGCATAGAAGCAGGATTTGAAAACCGGTCGAGTGTGTTTTATTCAAAGACCGCAGCCATGAGCATCGAGCGCAGCCCACAGAAGAGGCCCATTTCGGGCTTAAAATCAAGCGAGCGGACACTTTGTCTTTCAACGGGGAGGATCCACAGATGGGGCAGATCGACGGCCATCGGGTAAGTTTGGGTCACAGAGTTGCACGTGGTCAAGCACCTAAGCTCATCTCCTATGGCCAAACTCACGAAACGATCAAGCCATTTCAATATTTCGGCTACCGAGACTTCAACATACAAGGGTCTCTCCTCCTTGCATCATGTATCCCCGGTGCGCGAAATCCCGAAAGAGCCAGGACCGTCGGTCAAGAAATGATCTAGGCCGTCCATCCAATGGGACACGTAGCGCGCGGTCAAGCCATTTCGGCTACCGGGACTTCGAGAGAACAGAGGGTCTCCTCCTTCCACTGCATTTCAGAATCGTCGAAACGCGAAATCCCGAAAGCGCCTTTGAAGATAGGCACAGGGTCACAGCCCGTGGTCACTTGGGGTGATAGAAAGAACTTTGCAAAGGGCCAAAGTGTCGGGTTTAGCTGCAGAAGGGATCGCTGCGTTCCCCAGGTACCAGTTCAACTCGGCCTCGATCTTGGTCCCTACTAAAAGTAAGCGAAGGTGGGGGAAGGTAGTTAAAACCTCGGCTCACTCATTAAATGCAAAGCATGAAGGTTCCGACAGGCAGTCTGCCCGAGATAGTCCTGTATGCTGGGTTTTTTTTAAAGAAGCCATGCTGAGTCCTCTTCTGACCAGAGGAGTCTGCACACGCTATTTTAGCTTTTAATGTTTCAGCTACCCCCCTTGCAAAGGCCATGCAAAGTTAAGGTGACGTCTGACGAAGGAGTTCAGGCCAAATTTGACTGAAGAGACGCCACGCCCTAGAAGTTCTTAGATGCCTCTGTTGGGCAGATGTTTAGGAATATATTTACTCAGTTTTTGTATTTTTGTAAGCATCGATGGTAGAGCTAGGCTCCCGATTGTAAAGTTTTGATGAAACACTGGTTGCCCTGGTTATGTATTGGCACTTGAGACTTCTTGCCTTATGAATGTTAGCCTCTTTCCATCTCTCTGTTTACACTGTGTTAGAACCGCTCGGAATTGGAGGATCCAGTCGAATTGCGCCGTTATAGGATGATGTATGTTGGATCACTGTAATAGTTGCATTGTTTCTAATCAGTTCTTCTATTTTCTCAACGCTGAATGACCTGGAATTGGAAGATCCAGTCAAGTCACCTTTCAGTTCCCCAAAACTCCGAACCAAGAGGATCTTGTGTTCTGATTTTTTCCTCTTCAAGCTGTCGAAAGGCCTGATGCCCAAGGCAGTCTTGCTCACTCCTCTTACCAAGTCTTCCATCTGCTCATTTTATAATCAACCCACTGACTGAAGTTAGATCAATACCTCATCTGTTGTTACATACCAGGCCCGGTTTTGTGAGTTAGAGCGATATCTTCCTGGGCCTCTATCCATCCAATCACCCCATTAAATTATTCGTGACATAAACTGATGGGCATTGGGCTCTGCTCCTGCCACAATCCAGGAGTGACTTCTGACGCTAACAGAAAGTACTCCCAAGTCTTTTTGTTGTAATCATCTATGAAGGCTAGGACGTAGTCACTTCCTCCTAGTGACTGGGTTTGCATTGGGCCTATTATCGCTCAATTTGTACTTAATCCAAAGGAAAAGGTTAAGAAAAGGCAAACTGACGTAACAGGAGGTTATCCTATCACTGTCACCTCAACAAGATACCTCTTTCTATTTAGGGTTGATAGCCCAGGGGAGACGTCCCCGGTGACCTGGGGGTTTGAGAAGGCAAAGGTTAAAGTGTCTATAAAAGTATCCCCTCTCACAAGTCACACTGATCAGAAAGTCCCAAGGTTTTTAACCAATGAAGTAATGAAGTATTCAGATGTACCTGCCTAGAACAAAACAAGAAGAAAAAATATATTTTGCAAGCACAACTTCTTGTTAGTGCTTCATAAAACCATGGACTTTATCAATAAAAGCAATAGTTGATATATGACGAAGCAAACAGAATTTTATAACAGCAATGTCTATGAGATGATTGCTTCACAGTAAATGCCTTGAAAGAGCTTCAAAATGACCCAAAAAATCACTTATTAATACCAAAGTACTAGCATTTGTCAGAAGCAAATTAGGCAGTGTATAAATCAACTTTACAATTGCTTTTAGGTGCTTTTAATGCTGCAATAGATGGTTGTAGCTTACTTTTGTAACAGCAGCAAATAGGTTTTAGATTAGTCTATTCTAAGGTTAGGAATAGTTAGTAGAGAGCTTAAGGTAATAGTTTTGAGGGTGGCTTTTATCAATTACTCAAGTGCAAGGCTTAGATCAGTGCTTTTAGGGTAAATGGAGTCTCTTTTAGCAGCGGAAATCTTGAAGGAACAAATTGATAATAAGAGATCCAGAGACAAGAAGGTTAATGATTGAAGTGTTGGTAGCCCAAGGCTTCAATCACTAGACCTTGGGGGGAAAATGGCCACTAGGAAGTAGGTAACCCTAGGCCCTAGCGGTTTTCCTCCTTCTTTAGCTCAAAGATGAAATAGATGACGACTAGATGAATCAAAAGGTGCTAGGGTGTTGCAATGGCAAGGACCTTAGCAAAAAGCTTCAAGAAAATCGGTTTTCTAGCATAATATAGTAGGTGAAAGTTATTAAGGCAAGAACAATAACATGTGCTTTAGCCTCCTAGGGTTTTAAGCTAGCAATTTCATAATCTTAGAATAAATGCAAGGTAAATACAACCATAACCATTCAATGAAGAAGAATTGCAGAAAATTTACTTACATTCACCAAGAATCATCACCTAGTTGAACACCTCCACCAAGAAAAATGCTAAAATACTCCAAAAATAGCCTCCTTCAAGAAGTGCACACCAAATTTCAGCCAAGAAACCCTAATTAGGGTTCAAATGTCAGACCTCACTTAAGTGTGACTGAAATATGATGAAATAATACAAGGGAAAATCCCTTATTTATACAGTTACAATGACCAGAATTAGGTCAAAAAGGCTGACATGGCTAGTTTACATGTAATATCCAGTTTTTACATAAAAATGACAATTTAAACCCTAAATCAAGCAGAATAGGTGACATCATGCCCCTTTAGGGTGACGTTAGGTCTCTCTAGTGAAACGTTGGCCTCCAGGAGCAAAACGTTAGGCCTCACTAGGCCTCTGGATCAAGCCACACGTGCCACTTGGCACATAACTGCCTCCAAAGTGTCCATCAAACGTTGGTGACGTCAAGGATCACAGAGGTGTCGTCATGGGCCTTCCAAGGCCAACATCAAGTAGGAGGGCAAGACCCCCCTAGGTCCAGGCCTACCAGGCTGTCTCTGGTGGAACCTCCTCCTCTCTCTCTGGTGCAAGCCTCTGACCTGTCTCTGCCCCTGGCCAAAGTCTTAGCATCCATCTGGTGGGATTTTAGCCCTATGGAGGTCCGAACTAATCATCTCCCCATGTGTACCTGTCCATCAGGTGTGGCCCTGCAACAACAACAAGTACACCCTCCATGGGCTCATAAGTCACAAGGATCATAGCAATGTCAATCACATCTAATAATCAAGTTATCTAAACATGTGCATAAAACCCCTTTTCCCAGACAAGTGCTCAAAGATGTTATGTTATTCTACAAGCCAGGTTTGGAGAGGACATCAAGAGGTCCTATTGGGATAATTATCATTGGACATGGGATGTTTCCAGGTGAAGACAAATCCATGCCATGTAAGAGGATGAGGTGGTGAGGGATGTTTGAGCAATGGGTGCAGTGATGACAGGGGAATGCATGGCTTACCTGTGGGTGCCTCTGAAGAGGGTGAGTTGCATCTTGTCATGGATGCAAATGTTTCCAAGCCCATTCAATGCCTTTTATCTTTTTATCTTATTGTTTTTTCTTTCAAGAGACTAGTTAGGGGACACTGCCCTGGCAACCAATGGTGACAACGTTACCCACAAGCATTTCACGGAGATGAGAAGGTTGGCTCGTGATGAGACCCCCTTTCTCTTGGCTATGTCACCAAGAGCCACTACCCTGGCATGGTGACTGTTATCGCACAGTTTGTAGTTTAGGTCATAGGTTGAGGGATAAAGATCAAACTGGCATAACAGGAACCTTCCCCACCCAATGTCACCTCGATGGGGAGGTTCTTTCTGTTTAGGGAGGTTAGCCCAGGGGAGACGTCCCCGGTAACCTGGGGTTTGAAGAGGCAGAAGATACGAGGTCAAGTTTTAGAGTTCCCTCCTCACAGGTTACCACCAATGTCAGACAGTCCGGCTAATCAGCCAATAAAAGAAGTGTATGCCCTATTGAAAACACCTGCCCGGAACAAGACAACAGCAACACAATATATATATTTGCAGGCTATAATTCAAAGGGTTAGTACTTCAATGACCATCTGATATTATTCAATAAGCAATGTAATAGATATAAAATGAAGTCAACGTTTTGTCAATTAGCTATGAAAGACCATCAATTCATCAATATCCAAAGATATGACTAAGCCAGCAGCATATCCAATCAACAATTTGTTCAATAAATGCTTGAAATCATCACTTAATTGCTTATATTCAAGTTTTGTTGCGTCAAGATGAAATATCCAATTGTGACGTCGGCCTAAATAAGTTGGTTTGTTAGTTAGGGTTTCAGAATTTAAAGTTTTTAAAGGTAGTTTTGTACACTAAAGCTTCAACGTTGGAGATCAAATCAGTGCCTTAGGGTATATGGAGTCAAAAGATAAGGGCACAAGGTCTCGAAAGGATGATGACTCACAGACTAGAAGGTAGGGTTCTATGGTGCTACAAAGGCAGGGCCCTAGAATCAAAACCCTAGGGGAAAGAGGCTCACTCTGGTGTTGCTTAAACAAGGCCTCGTGCTCTTTCCTCCTTCTCTAAATCAACTTGGCAAAACGGCTAGCCTAAAGCATAAGTCTAAGGGAGAAAGTGTTGCAATAACAAGGCTTTCAAACCCTAGAAGGTGAAAACCCTAGGTGTAGGCAATCTAGGCCTAGAACGTCTCCTCTTTTCAACTTATAGACTTCAACGCTAGCTCAGAAGAAACAAGACAAGTGTAACAAAGGCTAGGCTCTATCTCTTTCCTTCAATGGCTGAAAAATATTTCTCAACAAGGGGACATGTAACAATAACCTACTTGTGTGCTTGTTACCTAGGGTTTTAAATCAGCAATACAATAAGCAAATGCAAGAAATTATACCTACAACCATTCACTTAAGAAGTTTTGCAAGAAAA